>CM042841.1:22673393-22840893 GCA_023653725.1 Bungarus multicinctus
TTCGTAGTAACCGTCAAATTCGCCTCTGACTGACGCCCCCCCGCCCCCATCTATTCTCCCGCCTATCCCGATCCCAGCTGATTGCTGGGTCTTCGTTGTTGCCCTGCACAGGAGAATGGAGCTGAAAGCAGGTTTAGTGGGTGGGAGGGAATGGAGAGTTGTTGCACTAACCTTCCCCCAAGAGTCAGGATGGATTGTGCCGTTATCCTTCCCCTGCCACACCCCCCGCCCCAGGAACAAACGACGGAAAGAATGTTTTGCAGTGCAATATAACCGCGATTCATCCTCCAGTCATCTTTGACAAATGATCTCAACATGCGTTTGCAAACCCAGAGTTATGGCAAGCTGTGTCTCCCGACACAAAGGGTTGAAAGTCTTCCTTTGGGCCACTCCTGACATCTGATGTTACGACTCTTAAGTGGGAAGTGATGGCTTACAAACCATGGTTTGGTGTTTGGCTATGGTGCAAAGCCAGTCACCTGTGCTCCATCTAGAACCAATCTCAGAATCTTAGCAGAACTGGGTCAACTCTATCTAGCTTAGCTAATCTCTATCATCTCTAGCAATTTGATTATCAATCATCAAATTTATATGGCCAGACTACCCTCACTACTGAAATTCAGTGATAGTCTTTGGCCCAGCCACTGTTTCTCAGTCATTCCTACTTGTGACAATACTATGGAAGAGGAGGAATTCTGTATTCTGCCATCAACTATTAGAGGAAAAGAGAGATGAAAATATAATACATATAAATAAAAGATGGGTCGTTCGGCATCTCACTTCTGTGGTGCCAAACTTTAAACATGGTAAGAAAAATTTCTCAGTGCAGACTTGCTGCCTAAACTGTTCCCTCCTCCCGTAACAAGGTGAGTTCCCTTTATGAAGGAAACCATTCTTCTTAATTTCATGGATTGGTTCACTAGGAGGAGCGTGAAATAAAAACCCACACTGCCCTGCCCTGCCCTCCTCCCCTTTCTCCATCTTGTCCCAGATAAGAATATCCCATCTTGTCAAATTAGAGCTTCAATCTCATCTCAGTCGGGGTTGATCTCATTCCCCTGCTGCCATCAACGGACCAGACAGCAGAGACTGGAGCAAAAAAAACACTTTTAAAAAGATCAAATCATTCCCTGAAAACAGAAGAAGGGGGACGGGGGACCCTCCCTCCCCTTTCCACACTTGTCCAAAAGAATAAAGTGCAATGAGTTTTCAAATACTCTTTGACAGATGGGGGGAGACAAACGGAGGGTCTTTTAAAAATCTCCGGGAGTCACAGCCATGGTCACTCTTTGAGAAACACACATCTCTATTTTGATGTTGACCTCAAAAGGGAAGCTAAGTCAACAGTGAGGTCAAAGGCCAGGAAACGCTTTGCAAGCAGAAGGGAGTTGGAAGGAGGTAAAACTTTGCTTTGAACTTGGGGACAAATGCAACACCCAGTCTTCGGTTGATGGGAAATCTTCCTGGCACCACAAATCTTCACTCCAAAATGGAGATGGAAGAGATGGAGGAGGGGAGGAGGAGGAGGAGGAGGAGGAGGGGAGGAGGAGGAGAGGAAGAGAAGGGGGAAGAGAAGAAGTGGAATCAGAAGAAGAAGGAAGGACTAGACCGAAGAAGAAGAAAGAAGAAGAAGAAAGAAGAAGAAAGAAGAAGAAGAGAAAAGAAGAAGAAGAAGAAAGAAGAAGAAGAAGAAGAAGAAGAAGAAAAAAGAAGAAGAAGAAGAAGAAGAAGAATAAGAAGAAGAAAGAGAAAGAAGAGAAGAAAGAAGAAGAAGAAGACTAAAGAAGAAAAAACTCAGTTCTGAAGTCTAGCATAGGGTTAGGGTTAGAGGGGGAGCAGGTTGTACCTCCCATAGGATGAGGAAGAGGGGGAGCAGGGTGGGGATGAGAAGGAAGAAGAGGAAGAGGAGGAGGAAGGGATGAGAAGGAAGAGAGGAGGAGGAACAGGAGAAGGAGGAGGAGGAAGAGGAGGAGGAGGAGGAGGGAGATAAATTTGGAGAGGGAAAAGGATATGCTCAGAACAAATATGGTTTCTCTCTCGACTCAGCATTACCCATCCCATATTCTTGTGGAGCGATCTGATTCTTTGGTGCCTGAGAACCAGACACACAAGATGACCAAGAAGAAGATGGGTCACGTGAGAAGGAGAAGGAGATGTGGACACTATTTTTGTTTCACGTTCTTTGGGTACTTCGGAGTTCTTGGGGTGCTTTGTCCTAACCGCTAAATCAAATCAAACCAAACTTCAGTCTAGGAAAGAGAAGTTGGATCTCATGGCTGTGTTTCATCCAAGCTTTTCTTCTTCGACGACTTTCCAAAGTCTTTGAAAATGTGCAACCTTCCCAGCTGGCTTCCAACAAGCAAAGACGAATTTGCTTTAACAGCCATCTGATTCACTTAATAACCATGGTCCCAAAAATGTCAAATTGACCTACTTAACAACTCTCTTGTAGTCGTAAGTCAAGGAGTACCTAGTCATAGGTGCCAAACCACTCCGTTTGGCTGATGGTTCAATGTGTTATATGAACTTCAAAAATTGGATGGCGGGAGTAAAGCAGGATTAAGTAGATCACAGGTATCCAGGATGTTAAAAACCCAACATTGATCATGTTCCACGCAAAAAAACCTTAACACATCAGCCTTAAGTGCTCTCCAAGGTCCTGACAATGTCTAACAAATAAAGCTTTTTTTCGCCTTTGATATAGGTCAATAGTTTGAAGGGCTTTGTTGGCAAGCGTCAAACGTGAGAACTTGGGACTGTCAACCAGTGTTGACATGACAGTTCCACAATGAGCCAATTAGAATAGCTAATATCACAAGCCGATCTTGTACTTAATATACCGGTGACCCAAGATGAACCAGAATTTGCATAGAAAGATGCTTCCCTTCTTCCTCTGACGGTACTATTAGACTGGATAAGAGCAGTGCCAAACTAACCACTTTGACTGAGTAGATCTGAAGCTCCTTCAAATGGTTTAATCATCAAGAGATTGACGTCCACCAACACTTTGAAGGCAGAACAAGCTGCACCCTCCCCTCCCGCCCCATAAGCCTAAAGCTCTGCGAGGAGAATTCAAGATAATGACTTCTGAAAAAGAAGCCACAACTCCTGGTTTTCACCCTCTTGTTACTCTCAAGAAGCAACCCAGATCTGGTCTGTGCAGTGAAACATCCATGACCATCTGACACACATGCAAAGTGTATTTACACCCTGTGCCAAGTCCCTGGAGTCTGACTGATCAGCAAACCCGAGCTCAACTATAGTTTAGGTCTTAGTAGAGGGTGCAACTCCAGGCAATTATGGTTTGTTCAGTAGAATGTGGCCAAGCCTATCATGAGTTAAGACCATGAATGAACCCAACGCCGGTCTGGTTTGGCTCCTTTAGTTCTTGGAATTTCCTTATAGTATTTTTTTCCCCTACTGCCTCTCTGAATTTCGTTGGGTTGGACAATAATTTTTAGAGGAATAACCTGTCAAGATATCAACATCTCTTCCTCCCATTCTTCCTTCTATTCTCCAAAGCACCTGAAGGCAGAACAAAAAGTAAAGGATGAGAACTAATCAAGGAGAGAACCAACCTAGAAGGAAGGAAAACATTTCCTGACAGTTGGAACAAATTAACCAGTGGAACGGCTTGCATTCAGAAGTTGTGGGTGCTCCAATACTGGAAGTTTTTAAGAAGAGACTGGAGATCCATATGTCTGAAATGGTATAGGGTCTCCTGCTTGAGCAGAGGGTTGGACTAGAAGACCTCCAAGGTCCCTTCCAACTCTGTTATTCTGTTAAGATAGATAGATAGATAGATAGATAGATAGATAGATAGATAGATAGATAGATAGATAGATAGATAGATAGATAGATAGATAGATAGATGAGAGAGAGATAATACATGATAAAGATGAAGAGAGAGATGAGAGAGAGAGATGAGAGATGGATAGATAGATAGATAGATAGATAGATAGATAGATAGATAGATGAGAGAGAGATAATACATGATAAAGATGAAGAGAGAGATGAGAGAGAGAGATGAGAGATGGATAGATAGATAGATAGATAGATAGATAGATAGATGATAGAAAGATAGATAGATATATGATAGATAGATAGATAGATAGATAGATAGATAGATAGATAGATAGATAGATAGATAGTAGATGAGAGAGATTATACATGATAAAGATTGAGAGAGAGATGAGAGATAGATAGATAGATAGATAGATAGATAGATAGATAGATAGATAGATAGATGAGAGAGATATAATACATGATAAAGATGGAGAGAGAGATGAGAGAGAGAGAGATGAGAGATAGATAGATAGAGATAATAAATAGATAGATAAATGATAGATAGATGATAGATAGATAGATAGATAGATAGATAGATAGATAGATGAGAGAGATATAATACATGATAAAGATGGAGAGAGAGATGAGAGAGAGAGAGATGAGAGATAGATAGATAGAGATAATAAATAGATAGATAAATGATAGATAGATGATAGATAGATAGATAGATAGATAGATAGATAGATAGATAGATAGATAGATAGATAGATAGATAGATAGATAGATGAGAGAGGGATTATACATGATAAAGATGGAGAGAGAGATAATAGATAGATAGATGATAGATAGATAGATAGATAGATAGATAGATAGATAGATAGATAGATAGATAGACAGACAGACAGATAGATAGATAGAGAAATTTATTTCAATTTTCCTTAGCTGCTTTTTGTTGCATCGCAAAAGGGGGGTTGGACTAGAAGACCTCCAAGGTCCCTTCCAACTCTGTATCGACGCCATGTCATTATGTTTTTCTGCTCACCTTTTCATTGGACTAAAGAGTCTGCCAGACTATTGACCTCGGCAGGGCAGAAATCCAGCGGAAAACCTATTTCCACCCATTCATGATTCTCCGCCTTCTTTCCGTTTAAGAAAAACGAATAAATAAATACAAGCTTCCACCACTAGCGGTTTAAATTCCTGGGAAATGAAAACGTTCCACGGAAGATAATGAAATGCCGGCATTTAGTGATAGTTTCATTTTGCATGTTTAAATATTAATAAACCCTCTTCATAAAATTGCATGTTTGCTCATTCTGAAGCTCTAATAACGGGGCTTTATGAAAGGTAATATTTTCTCTGGCTTTTTTTTTTTTTCCTCATCATGTCACTTGCTCGGAGCGCAGAGCAATTCGTTTAGCCAAATGCCAGAGTTTGTGTGTCGTGCGTGCTTGGCTGTGTTTTTATGGGAAAGAACAGCCAAGTTTAATAACAACCCCCCCCCCAAAAAAAACCCCAACCTGCCAGATCTATTTTTAAAAGCCCTCAGAGTGATTTAATTAAAAAAAAAAAACTTACTATAACTTGGACTCACTCAAAGCAAAAAGCTTGGTTTTGAGATGTGGTGCCACACCAGGTTTTGTGCTGTTATGGAGACAGAGATGAACCAAAATGCATTTTATCAAAAAAAGCTGCTTGGTGATTAAAATAAATAATAATTCTGCAAAGATTTGTTTCATCACCAAGCAGCTTTTCTTGGTAAAATGCATTTTGGTTCATCTCTGTCTCCATAACAGCACAAAATCTAATGTGGCATCAAATCTCAATTGCTTAATTGTTTTTTGGGTTTTTTTCTGTGTTTCTCTACTTTAGGGTTACAGTTGCTTTAAACCAGGTGGGAGAGGCAGAGAAATTAATTCATTTATTAGCTTTCTCCTGAACTTCTTCCTTAAAATGATCGTTAGACTTAAAACTTCATACCAGAAAGAAAATAGTGCCTAATTTATAAGGGGGAAAATGGAAAACGAGTGTCAAATTTTTTTTGGATAATTTCTTCCAAAGTCTAAGAATTCACATGATTCTTTCAGATTATGCTAGAAATCTATACCTCTCTCAACCCATATTTTTTCTAGTGTTTTTCCCTCCCTTTATCTCTCAGGATACCCACAGTTCACGTTATTCCAACAATATCAAAACGGCAACCTAACTTTGAAGTTGCTATTTAGGACATTTCAAATTATTTCAAGGCCACAGGAATCCTCAAATGTTATGGCATGCATGTACACACACACACACACACACACACATACACAAACACAGAGATCAGATTCCTGAATCAAACCACTGCCAGGTCAAAAATCATATTTCCATCAGCAAAAAGGGACCCAAGGATAAAATGAAAGGGGTTCATCTTAGGATCTATTGTAATTTTTTTTTATTTAAAAAAAAATGAAATTCATGATTCCAAGCACAGCAGGAATGTTATTTTCTAGCCAATTGTCCTTTATTAATAATTTAGCACTGCCACATCACACGACGATCAAAAATACTATTCTAGATGGTGCAAAAGATATTTCCTTCCTTTAGTCCTACGGGCAGCACCCAAACACAAGTCACTAACCGAGAAACTCCCAGCAGACTAGAATAGAATCACAGAGTTGGAAGGGACCTTGGAGGTCTTCTAGTCCAACCCCCTGCTTAAGCAGGGAGACCCTATATCATTTCAGACAAATAGCTTTTTAAACTATGATCTGGTGAAAGACGCTAGCCAAGTTTAGCCATGCGATTAACCCATGGTTTGTGAAAAACTCACAATAGGTGAATTCCTAAATTACAGCCAAACCCAAGGTGTTTAAAATCTATTTGCTGAGCACATCAAACTTACTGGTGATATAATGATGGTGGAGACCTTGTTTAATTTATTTTATTTTAATTGTGCCTTGGTGAATCAGTCAGGGCACAAACCAGCTCCAGGAATAGGCCGGGAAACCTAAAGAGATGATAAATCTGTCTTCCCACACACTAAACCACAATAGCAATCAGTAAACTAATAACAAGCCCTGTTGTCACACAGTTTACTGCCCCAAAACAATGCAACAACGAGCCCAAAACAAGCAAAATATCTTGATGGCTTCGCATTTTGCAGAACGAGACTATTAAAATCCTGCCTGTTGGATGAAGGTTCAAGGCATGGAATGCCAATATATTTGGTAGAAGGAACAACAATGGAGAAAGGAAGGTTTACAATATTGAAAATGTTGTAAATGTACAACTTTATACCATTCTTGGCAAATGATCGTTCAATCTCTTCTTAAAGACCTCCAATGATGGAACACCCACAACTTCTGGTGGCAAGTTGTTCCACTGGTTAACTCTTCTCCCCGCCAGGAAATTTTGCCTTAGTTCTAGGTTGCTTCTCTCCTCGAATTAGTTTCCATCCATTTGAGCTTTTCCCACCAGAAAAATGGGCATCCTTCATGCCAGCCAGGCTTGTGTTCTACTACATTCAGCATGCATCCAACAGAAAGTTGGCCTTCAGCCTGTTTAACAACTCCAAACTCTATCCTGGCCAGTTGTGGTCCTCCCTCAAAATGCACTTTCTTTGCTTCCAGAGTCTCATCATGAGCCTCGGTTCCTGGAGCCATTCATCCCTGAACACACGCACCCCTTCCTCTTCCATCCCATCCTGGGGCTCTGCAAAACACATTCAGAAGTCCCACTTGGCTCCTCTTCTTCTCACAGTCTCTGATCAGCCAGTTTCCTACTGTTTTCCTCCTGGCTAGGGGCCAAAGTTCAAAAAAAAAATGCAGCTGCTCTGGAGGCCATGCACAAGCCAGGAGGAAGGATTTCCCTTTGGGCTGCACTGCACGCCACGGGATATTCCACCCCAGCCCCATCCTTTCCTTCCCCATTGGCTAGAGATTTTCCAAAACCTTCCAAAATCCTGGCTTGGAGACCAACTTCAAAGAAGCAAAGAGTGAGCCTTTTTTAAGAAAAATAAAGGATTGAAAGAAGATGGCGCCCTTTGCCTTCTCTCCCTCCCGTGGGAAATCCTTTTTAGACCAGAGACTCTGCAAAACAAAAGCCAACCTAGTTCTAGGCTGCATAACCAGAGGGATAGAATCAAGGTCACGTGAAGTGTTAATAGCACTTTACAAGGCCACACTTGGAACATTTGCATCCAATTTTGGTCACCACAATGTAAAAAAGATGTTGAGACTCTAGAAAGAGCGCAGAGAAGAGCAACCAGGATGATGAGGGGACTGGAAGCTAAAACATACGATGGACGATTGCAGGAACTGGGCCTGGCTAGTCTAGGGAAGAGAAGGTCCAGGGGAGACAGGAGAGCATCTTCCAATATTTGAGAGGCTGCCACAGAGAGGAAGAAGGGGTCAAGCTATTTTCTAAACAACCCAAAGGCCAGACAAGGAAGAATGCATGGAAACTAATCAAGAGGAGAAGCAAGTTAGAACTAAAGATAAATTTCCTGACAATGAGCACAATTAATCAGTGGAATAACTTGCCCCCAGAAGTTGTAAATGCTCCAACACTGGAAATTTTTAACAAGAGATTGGACAGCGATTTGTCTGAAGTGGTGGAGGTTTCCCTGCCTAAACAGGGGGTTGGAGTAGATGACCTACAAGGTCCCTTCCAACTCTGTTATTCTATTCTAAACTTGCTGGTTTGAAAAAGAGAGGGAGGGAGGAGAGAGAGAGAGAGAGCACAGCACTGCCTTCAACAGACATTTGTGGGGGGAGAGATTAGCAGAGGATAATGTTTCTTGCCATGCTGTGAATAGCTTGAGCTGCTCATGTCTTGTTGTGTTGCTGTGAAAAATGTAAAGCCAGCCTTCCCCCTCACCCTTTCGGCTACTCAGCTGGTGACCCAGGAATGTGAAGTCCAGATGGTTAAAATAAGAGGAGGAGGAGGAGGAGGAGGTGGTGGTGGTGGTCAGGATAACCACGGAACTACCATGACAATCTCATTTCTTTGTGGGGTATAAAAATGAAGGAGGAAAGCCACCATCCACTTACTACTTGAGTCCTGGAGTGTTGGTTATGCTCAGGAGTAAAAGTGGCTAAAACAGGGGAGGTACAACTTCTGGGAGTTGACCTGGCCCTGCTTTTGAGCTCAACCTGTATCTAATCAGAAGTAAAGATGGCCAGTCATCTCGGTAACACCCTGTGGGAGATGGAATTTTCTTCATGTCATCAGACACACTTTTGCCTCCATTTCTGCAATCAGACCAAAGTTTGTTTTTGTCTAACAATAGATAATGCTTGGATTACAAGGCCCCATAGGATGGGGAAGAGGGGGAGCAGGATGAGGAGGAGGAGGAGGAGGAGGAGGAGGAGGAGGAGGAGGAGGAGAGAGAAGAAGAAGAAGAAGAAGAAGAAGAAGAAGAGAAGAAGAAGAAGAAGAAGAAGAAGAAGAAGAAGAAGAAGAAGAAGAAGAAGAAGAAGAAGAAGAAGAAGAAGAAGAAGAAGAAGAAACTCAGTTCTGAAGTGTAGCATAGGGTTAGGGTTAGAGGGGGAGCAGGTTGTACCTCCCATAGAATGAGGAAGAGGGGGAGCAGGGTGGGGATGAGAAGGAAGAAGAGGAAGAGGAGGAGGAAGGGATGAGAAGGAAGAGAGGTGGAGGAGGAGGAAGAGGAGGAGGAGAAGAAGAGGAAGAAGAAGAAGAAACTCAGTTCTGAAGTTTAGCCTACAATCATTAGGGTGCTAGGCTAGGATTACAAAACTCAGATGGAAGTCCCCACCCAACCACAGACGTGAGAAGCCTTCTTCACCCATTGCCAAAAGCTGGAGTGAGACTCTTGCGTAAATGTTAGCATTGCACAACCTGTGAACGGAGGCCTCCTGGTTAGTTTGTCAAGACAGCCTCCGCTGAGCTGGTCTCCCCCCCACCCCACTTCTCTCTCTCAGCCAAAGGGAAAAATCAAACTGGGGTTATTCCTTTGTCAGTTAATTGGCACCAAGCTTGCCTGGTGACTACATGGAGATGGGCAGCTTGAGGTTTTCCAGGGACAGTTTCTGCCTGGCTTTCCATTTGCAAGTCAATGAAAGGAGGATCTGTGCCCTCAGGGGGAAAAAAAGAGAGGAAATGGGACATTGGAGAGAGAGAGAAAAACTTGCATAAACAAACTCCCCCACCCCACCCCCAGCCGGAAATGCAAAGAGCAAACAATCAATCAGAATAGAGCAGGAAGGGACCTTGGAGGTTCTCTAGTCCAACCCCCTGTTCAAGCAGGAGTAGATCCTATATAGATATATATACCATTTCAAGCAAGCGGCTGTCCACTCTTCGTAAAAACCCTCCAGGGATGAAGCAACCAAGAGTTATCTCACCACCAGCTCAGGAGGGGGGCGAGGGGGGGGAAACGGTCCTAAGTCACATGTTCAATCCCTCTTGTAACTTTGTACGGTCACTAAATGGTGGTGGGACTCAGCCTGGCTCTCAAATCTGCCTTGTCCTCCTCTTCCTTTTCATGCTCCCATCAGGCTCCTTCCTACACAAACCCAGGTCGGCCAACCTCCTCCTCGCAGAGCAGCACCTCACCCATCTGGGACCAGGCTGAAGTCATAATTTGGGAGGGGTTTGCTTTTGTTGGTAGGTTGACACCAAATACCAAAGACTGGCCCCCAGTTCCTTCAGACAAAACCAGGGAACAGCAGTGGATTAGGGTCTCCAGGTCTCTCTCTGTCTCTCTCTCTCCCTCCCTCTCTCTCTCATTCTCTCCCCCTCTCACACACACTCCCTCATTTTCTCTGTCTCTTTCTTTCTTTCTCTCACTCATTCTCTCCCCCTCTTTCACACACATTCTCTCATTCTCTCTCTCATTCTCTCCCTATGTCACACACACTCTCCCTCATTTTCTCTGTCTCTTTTTTTCTTTCTCTCTCACTCATTCTCTTCCCCTCTCTCTCTCATTCTTCCTCCCTCTCTCACACATATTCTTTTTCTCTCATTCTCTCCCTCTCTCTCTCATTCTTTCTCTCTCATCGTTTCTCTCTCTCTCTTGCTGACTCTCATTCTCTCTCATTCTCATTCTCTTTTCTCTCATTCTCTCTCTCTCTCACACACACACACACATACGCACACACTGTCTCTCTTCTCTCCCCACCACCGCAATGGTCAAAGCCCTTGACCTCAGAGGCTAAGCTCAATGGACCTGGGGGGGGGGGTCAAGTTCAATTTGGTGGACTGCATGAACTTTCCCCCCAAAAGGAAGGAATTAAAAACAGCTTTCTTTCTTTCCACAGCCCAACCCTGACAGCAACAACCCAAGGCATTTTCTCCAGAGCTGGGGGGGGGGGGGAGATGGGGCTGGTCTCCCCAAACAATGCAGCCATTGTCCAGAGAGCAAAAGAGAACCAAGCAAGGTGAGCATCTCTCGTCTTCCATGACATTTCTAAACCCCTCCAAGAGCAATCATAATAATAACAACAACTGGAGCATCCCTTGAACACTATCAGCATTGACAAAATCCCCATCGTCAATTGCAATTGGCAGCTTCACCTGAGACAGCTTAACACCTTGCAAGGAGACTTTTACAACCCTCAAACAACACCTGCCCATCCCAAATCCCTGGGAAGGACTGGATGGATAGATAAAAATGCCAATCCAGCCTGAACCTCTGTCTGATCGTGCCACCAATCACAACAACAATAATAATAATATTGGCATTGACAAAATCCCCCATCAGTCAATTGCAAAAGGCAGCTTGACACTCTGTAACAAGACTTCTACTACCACCCAACAACAATGTCTGCTCTTCCCAGATCTTTGGGAAGGACTGGATAGGTGGATACACATGTCAATTCCAGTCTGAACATCTGGCTGAGAGGACAGAGGAACTGTGACAATGACAACCATGCCAGTCAATTGCCAAAAGCAGCTTTTGACTTGCGGCTGCTTACAGGAGGCCTTAAAGAGGATCGAAGAACATCTGTCCCAGCTCCTTGGGAAGGACTGGATAGATAGGAGGATAAAAACATACCCATTCCAGTCTGAACATCTGGCTGGCCCTGCAACCAGCCATAACCTGGACCTCTTTTTCCAAGCCGACATCCAGCCCACAGACAATGCAAACCTTCCCTCCGAGTGATTTCCGAGCAAATCAAACAACCCCACCTCTTCCTCCTCCTCCTCCTCCTCCTCGCGTGGAATTTAAAAGCAGGGGCGGGCATTTGTTGTTGTTTTTTGCTTCCACGCGCAACTTCAAAACCCTCTTCCCTGGAAACCTCGCGGAAAAGGGGGGGGCGAGATTCGGGAGCAAAGGTAGCCTCGCTTTTACCTATCCAAAAACCAGGCCTTTGTAAACGGGTGGAGGCGAGTGGGACAGGGAGGGGGAGACTATCTATCTATCTATCTATCTATCTATCTATCTATCTATCTATCTATCTATCTATCTAACTATCTATCTATCTATCTATCATTATCTATCTCTCATCTCTCTCGTCTCTTTCTCACACTATCTCTTCTCTCTCTCTGTCATTTATCTATCTATCATCTCTCTCTCCTCTCTCTATCATCTCTCTCCTCTCTCTTATGTATCTAGTTATCTATTTATCTATCTAATCCATCTCATCAATCTATCTCTCCTTCTCTATCATCTCTCTTTCCCTCTACACATACACACACACATGTATTTATCATCTCTATCATCTCTCTTTCTTTCTCTCTATAATCTCTGTCTTTCTGTCTTTTCTGCCTGCCTGTTTCTGTCTGTATCTATCTATCTATCTATCTATCTATCTATCTATCTATCTATCTATCTATCTATCTATCTATCTCCGGGGGCGTTTTTTCCTTTGCAAAAAAAACAAAACAAAACACGTTTTGTTTTAGACAACTCAGAGCGGGTCGCGCTTCACACGGATTTTTTTTCCCTTTCCTTTTCTTTTTAGGATTCCGACGGAACTGCACGGCGCGTCTACTCAGAGGAGTAAATCCCCCTCGAATCGTTTCCCCCAACTGCGGCCCGGGGAAGAGAAGAGGGGCCCCGTGAAATCTTTCTTTAACCGTTTCTCCCCGGCTGCTTACATGCCCCCCCACATCCGTGCACCCCCCCCCCCCCATAAACAGATACACACACACACACACCAGCGGCGGCGTCCTCCCAACCTTCCCCACGACCAACTTTATCTGCGAAAGGATAATAGTCGCCCGGAAACTCGCGGGTGTCGGCTACACTGAGCGTTCCCTTTCCCGCCCGACTTGGGGGAAAAATCTCAGTTTTTCACACGTACACACACACACCGACCAGAAGCCCCCCAAAAGTCCTCTTTTACAAACCCCTCGCCAAGAAACGGAAGACTCCGGAGAAAGAATTTCAACCGAAGACGAAGAATTGACCTTGCGGGAGAACGGAGAGAGAGAAAGAGGCGACGGCGAAGCGAAGATCTGCATGCGGCTGGGCTAGTCCCGGATTTTTTTTTTTTTTTTTTTGGATGCCAGATCCGGAGAAAAGTTTGATCAAACGATCTTAGCTGTCCGGAATTTTACATGATTTTTACAATCTCAGGAGGAGAGGGGGAAAAAAAAATCCAGGTTTAATCCACCGACAATTTAAAAAGAAAAAAGAAAACAAATGTTTGAAGATGTTGGAGGCCGTTTTATTTCTCTTTTGCTAGCAAAAGCTAATTTTTATATTAAGCATGGATTCTAGGTTTACAAAAACCAGCAAGGAGACGGTAGGTAGGTTCTAAAGGGGTTCGCTTTAGAAATACCAGGAAGCACCCAAAAAAGATGCACAGGAAGGGAGATTCCAGGTGCTCAATGGTGCTCAGAGGTGCTGAAGCTACGGATTTGGCAAAAAAAAAAAATCATAACTGCGTTGACATAAATGTTCTTTGTAAACAAAAACCAAAAAAAAAAAACCCAAAGAGCACACGGGTTGAATCGAAAATCCACCCATTATTCCAGTAAAGTATAGCCATGGAAATGTCATTCCCTAATAAAACAATAATAAGCAGAAGAAAGAAAAAGAAAGGAAGGGAGGGAGGGAGGGAAGGAGGGAGGAAGGAAAATAAGAAAGAAAGAAAGAAAGAAAGAAAGAAAGAAAGAAAGAAAGAAAGAAAGAAAGAAAGAAAGAAAGAAAGAAAGAAAGAAAGAAAGAAAGAAAGAAAGAAAGAAAGAAAGAAAGAAAGAAGGGAGGGAGGGAGGGAGGGAGGGAGGGAGGGAGGGAGAGAGAGAGAGAGAGAGAGAGAGAAAGAAAGAAAGAAAGAAAGAAAAGAAAGAAAGAAAGAAAGAAAGAAAGAAAGAAAGAAAGAAAAAAAGGGAGGGAGGGAGAGAGAGAGAGAGAAAGAAAGAAAGAAAGAAAGAAAGAAAGAAAGAAAGAAAGAAAGAAAGAAAGAAAGAAAGAAAGAAAGAAAGAAAGAAAGGGCATGACCAAGTCTTAAAAAAAACCAGCTGAGATTTCCTTGAAAATGAATGTTTCTTTTTTAAAAAAGTAAAATGAAAGAAACTTAACCAGGGAAGGATCAGTTCTTGTGACTTAGGATGGGAGGCAAATGGATATTTCTAAAGTAGGCCGGAAGTGCATCTGCTTATGGGCTACGCAAGAGAATAAGCAGAGAGACATTCAGAAAAAAGAATAATAATAATATTTTAAATTTACCTTCGGAGCTTTTTTTTGTGGGTCTGGATAGGTCACGATGTTCTTCCACCCCTTCCTTTTGCGGTCCAAACATTTTGGGGAATCGTGGCAGTCAAAAGGTGAGCAAGCTGGTTCCAGGAACCAAACAGGACTTTTTTTTGGAAGAGAGAAAGAGGCCCTTGGAAAGAAGGGAAGATGCAGAACAGAAGGCCTAGAAGTTTTCTCCCGCTCGCCAGCAGCTCTTCCCGCAGAAATAAAATATCCAAAATTAGAAAAGAGAAGAAGCAAAACTAGAGCTTGAGGGTAAAAGGGAAAGGTGGTGATTTGCCCCCCCCACCCCAAAACCTCAGGTTCCTGCCTTCCACGAGTTCTTTGACAGGTTGTGTTTTTCTGCAACCTTGAAAAGTTGCCCTATAATTTTAAATTTTTAAATTTAAAATTGACAATTTAAAAAGGAGAAAGAAAAAAATCAGCAAATAAAAAAAAAAACCAGGCCTAGTGTGTCCTTTCCCAAACAATAAACTTTTAATGCTAAAGCAGTTATATAACCAAAAGCTGTACATTGTCATCTGTGGGTTTTTTTTCTTTTTGTTAGAAAATGAAATTGTGTGGGTTTTTTTTTTTTTAAAAAAAATGGGATTCTTTCTTTTTTTCTTCTTCTCATAAATATTGTTCAGTTCCCGGCACTTGTCTCAATAATTAAATTACAAATGATAAATATGGCATCGTGGATATGTATTTACACACAAAAGAGGTATTACAAAAAGGCAACTATTTATACTAAATTGCCAGGAGAGCAATTAAGATCGCACTTTTTTTTTTCTCATTGTAAAAAATAGACTGAATGACACCCCTTCCCATTTCTGCCATTAAGAAGAAAATACATTCACAACAGAAAGGAAAAGGAAAAAAAGAGGGAGGAAAGAGAGAGAGAGAAAGGAAGAAAGGGGGAGGGGGAGAGAGAGGAGAGAAAGAGAAGAAAGAGAAGAAAGAAAGAAAGAAAGAAAGAAAGAAAGAAAGAAAGAAAGAAAGAAGAAAGAAAGAAAGAAAGAAAGAAAGAAAGAAAGAAAGAAAGAAAGAAAGAAAGAAAGGAAGGAAGGAAGGAAGGAAGAGGGAGGAAAGGAAAGAGAAAGAAAGAAAGAAAGAAAGAAAGAAAGAAAGAAAGAAAGAAAGAAAGAAAGAAAGAAAGAAAGAAAGAAAGAAAGAAGGAAGGAAGGAAGGAAGAGGGAGGAAAGGAAAGAGAAAGAAAGAAAGAAAGAAAGAAAGAAAGAAAGAAAGAAAGAAAGAAAGAAAGAAAGAAAGGAAGGAAGGAAGGAAGGAAGGAAGGAAGGAAGGAAGGAAAAAGGAAGAAGGAAAGATAAAGAAAGAAAGAAGGAAAGAGAAAAAAGAAAGAAAGAGAATGAGGAGGAGGAGGTCAGGAGAGAAAGAAGAGACAGAAAGGGAGAAAGAGGGAGGGAGGAGAGAGAATTGAAAGAAAGAAAAAAGAATGAAAAGAAAGAAAGAGGAGTGGGAGGGGAGGAAAGAAAGAAGAGAAAGAAAGGGAGGGAGGAGAAAGAATGAAAGAAAGAATGGAAAGAAAAGAATGGAAAGAAAGAGGAGGAGAAGGAAGAGAAGGGAAGGAGAGAGAGAATAGAGGACTTTGGCAAGTTTAAAAACTGTTTTTTTTCTTTCTTTCTACTTTTAACCATCACAACTAAGGCCAAGAGAAACCATCTGCTTCGTTTCTGAACATCCCACTGAAGAAAACAGGGCTGCAAGACGGGCAGAAAAAAATGAAATATCCACTCCAGTCAGTTACAAAAGACAAGGCAAGAAAAGAAAAGAAAGGAAAAGAAAAGAAAAGAAAGGAAAAGAAAAGAAAAGAACTAGAAGAATTGTTTTTTTAAAACCAAAACCAAAACAAACCAAAACCAAAGCTGAAAGAGACACTCCATGTGCGGAAAGAAAACCGGCGAATCCTGAGAACAGCAGAGATGATTTTTCAGTCCAGCCTCTGGCGGCTCTTGGGTCCCGGCGAGGGAGGAGGATGCTTCCTGACCCCCCCCCCCCCACTGTCCTTCTTCCTTTTGGCAATCCTTTTTGTTGTTGTTTTGTCCAGTAAAATCCAACAGCAGCAGCACCAGCAGGCCAGGCGGGATGGCTGGCTGGACTTTGATGTGTCTCTGGAGAATCAAAGCGAGGAGGGAGGGACGGAGGGAGGGAGGGAGGGAGGGCAGGGCCCCCCAGACATACCATTCAGACATACCATTCATTGAAGTTGGGGGGCAGACCTGGGTTGGGGTTGTTGGCCGTCTGAACAGTGGAAGAAGAAGAAGGGGCAGCTTTCCCGGAGGAGTCCTTAGTGGGGGCAGCAGTGAGGGCTGGGGGCGTGGAGGATTCGTAGCCCGAACTGGCTGCGGGGGACGATTCGGAGCTCTGCGTTTCGTGGACCTGAAAAGGAAAGAGAGAGAGAAAGAGGCAGTGAGAGAGAGAGAGAGAGTCAGAAAGAGACAGACAGACAGAGAGAGAGAGACCAGACAGACAGAGTGAGTCAAAAAGAGAGAAAGAGACAGACAGACAGAGACAAAGAGAAACAGAGAGAGACACAGAGAGTCAGAAAGAGACACACAGAGAGAGAGAGAGAGAGTCAGAAAGAGAGAAAGAGACAGAGAGAAACAGAGAAAGACACAGAGAGTCAGAAGGAAACAGACAGAGAGACAGACAGAGAATCAGAAAGAGAGAAAGAGACAGACAGAGAGAAACAGAGAAAGATACAGAGAGTCAGAAAGAGGCAGAAAGACAGAGACAGAGAGAGAGAATCAGAAAAAGAGACAGACAGAGAGAAACAGAGAGAGAGAGAGACAGAGAGAGTCAGAAAGAGGCAGGCAGGCAGGCAGACAGGCAGGCCGAGACAGAGAGAGAGAGAATCTGGCTATTTATTTCATGGATACCTTTGGCTGCCCATCTCATGGGCAGCTGGCAGAGCAAACCGGATAAAAACAAAACCAATAATTATAAAGAGAAGTAGATAAAGGAAGCAGTCCAAGAACACATTCACACATACCTCCCCACTGGGAGGAGAGAGAGGGAGAGAGAGGAGGAGGGAGGGAGGGAGGAGGAGAGAGAGAGAGGAAGAGAGAAAGAATACGGACAAGCTTTTAAACCCACCCACCCCCGTTCAATAGATTTTGAAACAAACCAGCAAAAGTAGAAAAGACCCCAAAATAAATCTAGAATGAATCAAAACAAGAAAGGATCCTAGAGGAAAAAAATTGTGTTTGTGTGTATAAGAGAGAGAGACAGAGAGACAGACAGAGAGGAGGTGGGATAAACTGAAACCAAACTCCAATTCAAAAGATTTTTGATCTGAATCAGAGAAAGTTTAAAAAAGGCCCCCAGCCCAAATTAAATTCAGAATGAACCAAAACAATATAAGGGATTCTGGAGGAAAATATTTTGGCCTGCCCTGCAAAGAAAACAAGGCCACCAGCCAATCTGCAGGGTGACAACTCCCAAGCATTACCCTTGACTGATACTCAGGAGTAAGGCAAATGACCTTGGAAGGGATTCATATTTCAGAAGCTTACATCCATGCAGGAGAAAATGCAGCTACCAACTCCTGCTTCTGGAGTTCCTAAGAAAGTCTTCCAACAGAAAGTGTGGATTTAAATATATATATATGCATAGATGAGATAAGATAAACCAGGGAGCAGTCTCTGAAGGTGAAATGTGTTGCAGCCAAAGGCAAAATAAAATAGGAATTTAAACCAAACAGGAAAATTCCTAGTCTGGCCAGAGTCTCAGACTGCCTTTATTTAAAAATAAATAAAAAATAAAACAGTAGAATAATAAAAGTTTGCAAAGTTCTTTTTAGGTTCCTTTCTCTGACCCGAATGCTTATCCCAAAGGACAAATACAGGCAGCCCTGGACTACCCATCAATCCATTCAGTGACCGATGAAAATTTCAATAGCCCTGAGAAAAAATAACTTGTGTTTTACACACATCCCCGTGGTCAAAATTCAGACACTTGTGGCCACTGACTCATAATTACGGACGGTGGCAGTATCCCTTCATTGACCTTCTGCCAGGCAAAATCCACGGGGAAGCCAGATTAATTGAACAGCCATGTGACTGACCTAAGAATGGCTGCAACTCACTTAACAACAGGGTCAAAGAGAGTCAGAAAATGGGGCAAAAAGACACTTAAGTAATATATAATAATGTAGCAGAGATATGTGGAACTCAATTGTGGTCATAACTGAAGGACTATCTGCATACAAGCATCCATGAATTCTGTATTGTGCTGAAAGGAGTTGTTGTTATATAATAGTAGCTAAAACTAAATAAATGCACCTAAAGACGTAGTATTAGCAGACTAAAAATAAATTAATGCACCTAGAAGACCATAATATGTAGTATTAGTAGATTAAAATAAATTAATGCATAATAGGTAGTATTAGCAGACTAAAATAAATTAATGCACATAGAAAACCATAATATGTAGAAATAAACAACTGTTTGGGCACAGAGACATACCAGTAATAAAATACATTATGTTGTACTCTTTGTATAAATTATTGGTATTGGCAAGCTACGTAGTTGTAGAGTGTAACTGTATACACAAACACCCCTGCAATCTGCTTTCATGTATAAATAGATTTCTGTTTAGGAAGAATGAGAAAGAGAGAGCGCTTGTGTGCAATTACACACCCACAAACACACATGGAAGATCAAGTGGGATGTCTTTTACGATTCTGCAAGAATTTTTTGTTTAATTCTACACAATCAAAACCCGAAGTGACACATAAAAACGACGGGAGCACCAACGTTTTCACGCGTTGTGACAATCCGAATGGTTACCTTCATATGTTTCCTTAAGGAACTGGGGTGAGTGTAAGACTTATCGCAAACTTTGCACACGTAAGGCTTGTCCGAGGTGTGGACGTGCATGTGTTTCTTTCGGTCGCTGCTGTTTGCAAAACGCCGGTCGCAGCCTTCAAATTCGCACTTGAAGGGTTTTTCTCCTGCAGATGGACAGGAACACAGGGAGGGAAATCAGAGGGGGGGGCAACTTGAGGTTTTCACACTTTGCTAAGTGCCTGTTTCTCTCTCTCTCTCTCTCTCTCTCTCTCAAACTTCAATTCCTGAATCATTTTTGCTTTCTATTTTTTCCCATTCTGCTTTTTTCCCAGGAATAAACGAGAGGGAGGGAGGAAAAAAGAGAGGAGAAAGGGAGGAAGAAGAAAGAGAAGAAGGAGGAAGGAAGGAAGGAAGGAAGGAAGGAAGGAAGGAAGGAAGGAAGGAAGGAAGGAAGGAAGGAAGGAAGGAAGGAAGGAAGGAAGGAAGGAAGGACAATAGTGATAGCACTTATATACCTCTTCTCAGTGCTTTACAGCCCTTTCTAAATGGTTTACAGAGTCAGCCTCTTGCTCCCAACAATCTGGGTCCTCATTTTACCCACCTTGGAAGGATGGAAGAGAGGGAGGGGAAGAAAGAGGAAGAGGAAGGAAGGAAGGAAGGAAGGAAGGAAGGAAGGAAGGAAGGAAGGAAAGAAGGAAGGAGGAAAGAAAAGAAGGGAAAAAGGAAGGAAGGAGGGAAGGAGGAAGGAAGGTCAAATTGGGTTGTTGACAATTAAATGGCCATTGTGCCTTTAATCCTGGGTTTATCACTTGCAACCAGCCAGTCTTAGAAAAGATTAAGAAACTGACTTTGGAGTGATTTATGAATTATAAACAGAAGAGAAAAGGAAATAGAAACGGCCAGCCTTTATTTCTGGAGTGACTCAGAGGAGAATCCCAGAAAATGCTAGAAAATAACATTATTGGCTGCTTCCAATCTAATTTTCTTTTTCTTTTAGTGGAACTAAAGCCTTTCTCCCTCCAAATTTTTTTTTTTAAAAAAGCAGGGAGAAAGGAAAAAAAGAATATTCGGAGCAAAAAAAAGTATCACTGATTTAATTAGAAGATGTGCCAATCAAGTCATTAAAAGAGAGAGCGGAAGTGAGAGAAAATGAGATTTCATTTGCATCTCTATGGTTCGCTTAGCCGACTGCCTGAGCAAGTCGCTTTCAACAAGAAAGCAATCCACACACACCTCCAATGAATGCGCCCCCTCCCCCCTTGGACTCACAGGAGCCCCCCCCCTCCAAAAAAAAAAAATCAGGAGTGGGGGAAGGCGGAGAGCAACGAGACGGGAAAGCTAAGGAGGCCGAAGGAAGAAAGTCTCTGGAACTTCATTTGGGAAGGAAACAAAAATACCCCGCTTTAAAACAAAATCACCCACACCCACGTAGGTTGAAAAAAATAAAAATAAAATAAAATATAATCAACCGGCAGTTCCGGATTGAAATTGACAAAACAAATCGGATGCCAGGCGCTGAAATTGACCAGCCTGGAGAATTTTCTAAAAAATGCATTTCAATCTGGATTTCAATAATTCGTAGTGAAAATAAGCCCAAACACACCCCGTGGTTTCTCTGCGGTTTCTTTCCCACCCCCCTCGGCTCCATTTCTTCTTCCCTCGCCCCTCTCTGCCCCCCAACGCTCCCCCCCAACCCCCTTTTGCATATTTCCCCAGTTCTCTCTCTCTCTATTGCAACCTCTTCCACCAGCCCCGTTTCCTATTTCCCAGTTGCGATTCCGCGAAATCCACCCCCTCTTCCCCCCCACCCCACCCCACCCCACCCCGCGAAACCCCCAAAACGAACCCGGCTTGGGTTTTCTTTTTGGTCATCGGAAAGCCGAGATCTAGCGCAAACCAGGTTTTAAACAGATTGGAGAGTCGGACGCAGCTGAGAGGGGTCTCCTCTCTCTTTCTCTCTCTATCTTTCTGTCTCTCTCTTTTTTTCTCTCTTTCTGTCTCTCTCTCTTTCTCTGTGACTTTCTGTCTCTCTCTTTTTTCTCTTTCTGTCTCTGTCTTTCTCTCTGCCTCTCTCTGTTTCTCTCTCTCTTTCTTTCTATCTCTTTCTCTCTCTCTCTCTGTCTTTCTCTTTCTCTGGCTCTCTTTCTCTTTCTCTCTTTCTTACCTGTGTGGGTCCTTTTATGGATTTTGAGGTTCTCGGACCGGGCGAAAATCTTCCCGCATCCCGGGAAAGGGCAGGGAAAGGGTTTCTCGCCCGTGTGGACGCGGATGTGGTTGACCAGTTTGTATTTGGCCTTGAAGGATTTGCCCTGGCGAGCGCACTCGTCCCAGAAACACACGTGGCTGTTCTGCTCGGGACCCCCGACGTGCTCCAGCGTGACGTGGGTGACCAGTTCGTGCATGGTGCTGAATTGCCGGTCGCAGGACTTCTTGGACCGCCCCGGCGGCTGCGGCGGCGGCTCTTCCAACCACTTGCAAGCCAGTTCTTGCTTCACCGGTTGCCGCATGTAGCGAAAGAAAGCGCCCGGTCCCGCGTGGGGATGATGATGATGGTGGTGGTGGTGGTGATGATGGGGTCCCGCCACGTTTACCGGCCCGTAGTTGGGGAAGGGCGGCGCGGCCCCGTAAGCGTCCGCTCTGGGGCTGGAGACCCCCCGGTAGGAGTCCGGCCGGCCGAAAAACTCTCCGCGCAAACCGAGGTGCAGCTGGCCGCTCTCCACGGGGGCCGACGGGGAAGGCAGCCCGGCCCCGTTCTGCTCGTGCAAGCCGGGGAAAAGCAAGTAGCCCCCCGTGCTGTCCGCCAAGCCGCCCGGCGCATGGAGTCCGCCCGGTGGGTTGCTGCCGAAAAGGCCGTGCTGAGCCGGGGAGCCGCCGGGGGTCCCGCCGGGCCCTCCGCCGCCCCCTCCGCCGCCCGAGGGCGCTTCGGCCAGGGCGCAGCCCCCGCGGTTGCGGAAGATAAAGTCCCGCGTGGAATTGAAGGCGGCCACGTAAGGAGAAGGCACCTGGCCGGCGGCTGCAGCGGCGGCGTGAGGGTGAGGGGGCGGCGGCGGATGATGGGGGTGCGGGTGGTGCGGGTGATGGGGGTGCGGATGATGGGTCGGGTGGTGGTGGTGAGCGAAGCCCGAAGCTTGCGGCGTAAATGCGGATCCCTGCCCCGAGGCCAGCTCGTGGGCGGCGGGGTTGAGTTTGAAGGAAGGCTCGGCGAACGGAGAGTGGTTGAGCCCCAGGGCCACGTCGTGCGGGTGGGGCCGAGAGGCCGCGAAGCCCCCGACCCCCAAGGTGGGGAACTGGGGCCCGCCGTCCAGCAGCATGGCCATCGTCCTCCCTTCAGGCGGCCGCGAGGGAGCGTCGATCCACGGCACCGCTCCTCTCTCTCTCTCTCTCGCCTCTTCCTTCCGTGGGCGCCGGAGGGGACGCTCCCCTCCGTTCCCCTCCGACCGACGCGGAGCCCGCTCGGAGCCCCCTTCTTCGCCTCCTCCGGCCTGGGCTGTGGCCTCCCCCCCCACCCCCCGCCCTCGGCGTCCTCCTTCCCCTCCGCTGCCCCCCACCAGACCTCCCGCCGCCTGGAGATCAGCCCCGCCACACAATAGCCGGGCTGGCAGGAGGGCTGGCGAGGCGGCTCGGCCACGGCCACATTCACACGCGCGCCCGACCTGGGAGAAGCAGCTGAAGAAGAAGAAGAAGAGAAACAGAAGAAAAAGAAAAGAGAGCCGGGCAGCGCGGGTGGAAAAACCCCACCCACCCGTCCCCGGAGGAGCAAGGACTGCGATGCCCCAGGAGGGGGGAAAAAAACCCGGGGGTCGCCCCCCGCGCTGACCCCCGAGGAGGGGCTTCCCCGCCGCCTGCCTTCTCCGTAGGGCGCCCTCCGCTTCGGCGGAGCGACGTCCTGGCACTGGCTGAGCTCGGCCGCTTCTCCCGGGCTAACCCAGAGGGAAGCAACCGAGGGAGGGGGGGCTCGGAGGAGCAAAGAGCGGGTAGGGGGGGAGGGGGAGGAGAGAGGGAGACCCAACTCCGGGTGGGGGGGGGGAGGAGGGAGGGGGGGGCCGCGCCTGGGCCAGCCAATGGGGAGCCAGCCAGCCGGCTGTCACCTGACCCTCCACTCGGGATGCCCATTGGCCCTCCCGGACGGACGGACAAGCTCTCCCTGTCTTGGAAATGGCAGCTGGCGGTCCGGGCCCGGGCCGTGATTGGACGGGGCGCCCCTCTCCGTGGGGCGCAGGTAAGGTGAAAGGCTGCCTCCCCCCACCCGCAGCGTTTTGTTTACTGGAGATGCGACGATGGGGGGGAGGGGGAGGGAGGGGAGGTGCTCGCGCATCTTCCCCCTTCGCCCCCCTCCCCACCAGAGTGGGGGTCTTTGCAAGCGCTGAGCCAGTTCGAAGCCCCGTCACTTCCTCGCTTTTCGCCTGGATGCCACCCACCCCCTCCTCTTCCTCCTCTTCCTCCTCCTCCTCTTCCTCGCCGGCCGCTCCGAAGTGATTAAATTGCCGTCGTAATTCTGATTATTCGTCATTTTTTTTCCCTCCCTCTTGGTTTGATTTTGCTATTCTGGTGACTTTCATTTTTTTGGCTCGGAGAAGCCGAGGGCGGACGGCCCGGGTAGGGAAGCCCCATAAAGCCGGGCAGAAAAGGGGGGGGGGGAGGATTCCACGGAGAAAAGGGAGTGTGTGGGGGAGAGATCGTCCTGGCGTGCCAAGTCTCTGAGCCACCGGATCGTGGCCTCCGTCCTCCGAACGGTTTTGGGTTCCGGGCGACCCGGTTGGGAAGGCCGGAGCCTCTCTTTTCGATCCTCTGGGGAGGGGCGGGGAGGGGAAAAAATGTCCCCTCGTGGACTCCCCACGCGAAGCGAAGAGCGCTCGGCAAAGGCGGATGCGTGCAGCTCCGGGAGACGCACGCGGATCTCTAGAGAAAGAGGGAGGGGATCCTTGGTGCTTTCTGAGTTTGGTTCTTTTCAAGCTCAAGAGCATCCAACCCCCCCCCTCCCCCTCATTTCGACCGCGGGCTACAAATATTCTCCTTTAAAAGGAGACGTTTAAAAGCTTGGACGTGAACCCGGGTTTGCTCTCTGCTGGGGGGGCGGGAGGGGGCTTTTATCTTTTTTTCCCACTCCCCAAGAGAGGAGACAGTTGTGGTTTGGGGCTGGGTCGGGCACGGGAGCCCTCCAGGGCCACTTATCCGGGCAAAGGGTCCTCCCGCCCAATCCGAGCGAGAAATCCTGGTGGAGGGGGGGAGAGACACAGAGAGAGAAGGAAAGAAGGAGGGAAGAAGAGAGAGACAGAGAGAGAGAGACAGAGAGAGAGAGAAAGAAACAGAGACAGAGAGAGGGGGGAGGGAAAAAGACAGAAAGAAAGAGAGGGAGAGAAAGAGAGACAGAGAAATAGAGAGAGACAGAGAGAGGGAGAAAAAGATAGATAGATAGATAGATAGATAGATAGATAGATAGATAGATAGATAGATAGATAGATAGATAGATAGATAGATAGATAGATAGATAGAAAGAGAAACAGAGGGGGAGAGAGAAAGCAAGACAGAAACAGAGAGAGAGACAGGGAGAGAGAGAGAGCCCAGGCATTCCCTGTCGACTGGGTTCGCGAGGAGCCCCATTGCCTTTCGCTGTCTTGCTCACAGCCGCCTTTGCCTCAGTTTTAGGGGCGCTTCTGAAAATCCTTTGCAAGGAAAAAAAGGGGGGCCGTCGGAACATTAAGGAGAAGCGAACCTGGGAAGGAAAATTGGGGGTGGGGAGAAGGCGGGGGTGGGGAACGAGGCCGGGGATTGTGTTGGGTTGCTCTTCCTAATTAGGGGATCCCCCTCCTTCTCCGCTTTAAAAAAAAAACCTCCAAGAAAAATGCGCTACTCTCCCCGACAGGAAACTGCGCGTTTGATCCCGCCAGAAAGAAGGCACTTGGGGAGAGGGGGGGTCTAAAAGGCAGCCAGCAGCCGCCTCCCCTAACACCCCGCCCCCCGTCCCCTTCCCTCGGCAGCCTGTCGAGATTTCCCCGACTTTATTTTAGGGATCTGGTCAGAAGTGGGAGGGAGGGGTGGAGAAACCAGAGACAAGGAAAAGGAGGAAAAAATAATAATAAAGGTTTAATCTCCCCTTCCCCAATTCACACACCCCTCTCCACTCCGTCCTGGCAAAAAAAAAAAACCAAGAATCCTCTCCTTTCCGGACCGAACTAGCGGGTCTCGGTCGCTTTTAGTCGCTCGCCAACTTTTTGGAGTAACCCCCTTCCCTGCCCCGCCCCGAAACCCTCCCCCCCTTCGTTCCCTGGCCGGTGGGCAACCGAGAAAGAAGCTTTATGGGGAGGGGGGAGAAAAGGTGGGGGCAGAGGCGGCAGCTGGTGGAAGGGAGGGAGAAGACCAGCTTTGGAGGAGGGGGGGTCTGTGGGATTTGTGCCCCCTTGGCGCGTCCACACGACGCGGGGTGGCGGGCACGCGAGACCGGGGCAAAGCGTTCAAGGGCGAGTGGGCGTTGTCTGGTTGGGGTTTTAAGACTGGCGTGCGAAGGGGGGAGGTGGAGGGTGGGACGATCCTCTCCCCGCCCCAAGCACGGGGGAGGGGGCTTGAAATCAACATTCCGCAATCCGGAGGGGCGTGGGGACCCCCGGCGGCCGAAGGGAGCTTTCCACGGCCTTCCCGGGCTCTGCGGAACTTCCTTGGCCGCTGCCCCCACCCCAGCTCTGCGATGGAGCAAGGCGTTGGGGCTGCCGGCCTCTTCCTCCTCCCTTTCCCCGATTTGTCCCGTTTTTCTCCCTCCCTGGCCCCGCGTGGATCGACTCCTATGTCAATGACTTCCCGCGCGTGTTTTGCCCTTGCAAGAATTAGACCCATCCTCCCCCTCCAAGCGCGCCTGGGTTTTAGGGCAGCTTTCTGAGAAGGGCGCTTCGAGCTGGCCTGGGCGTGGGCATCAAGACTGACCGCCCCCCCGTGTAACCCACCCACGCACCCACAAATATACATACACCGTCCCGCTCGCCCGTGGCCCTCGCCTTGGGGGACGGTGCGTGTATGACGCCTCGCGCAACGTCCAAACGCCAAGACTTAACTTTCACGGGACCTTGCCACATACACACGCGCACGCCACCTCCCACCAACGCCTGTTTCCCCCACTTTCCTCTCCAGACTTTTTCTCTCTAAGTGGGAGGCGGGAAGAGTCCGTGCGTGGGTGGGTGGGCGACAAAACCCCGCAGGCCGAGAAGGAAGGAAGGAAGGAAGGAAGGAAGGAAGGAAGGAAGGAAGGAAGGAAGGAAGGAAGGAGCAGCAGTCCAGTTGAATTTAAAAAAAAACAAACTTACGACCAACATTAGATTGGGGGAGGGGGGGACGAGCTAGACCAGGCGGCCTCTCCCTCCCCGCTGCTGAATTTAAAAGAAAGGGCCACGTCTCCAACGCGCGTGGGAGGAGACACGGGTTTCCCTCGCAGGCCGTCTGTGTTGTGCGAAAGAGAAAGGGAAACGGCGCGTTTGTCCTTAAACGAGCAGAGGAGGAGGGAATGATTTTTGGGGGGTGGGGGGTCGGTTTTGGTTGAGGTTGTTTGGGAAACGGAGGAAGGTAAAGACGGAGATCGCGGCGCTGCTTTGCGGCCTGGCCACGGCGGGGAGAGAAGCAGGGAATTGGCGTGCAGAGAAAGCCAACTTGACCGACGGTAAAGTCTGCGGGTATAAGTGAAGCAACAATAAATGTAGCTGTAAATCTTTTTTTCTTTTCTTGTTTTCTAATGCCTTTCTCTCCCGGTTTCTTCCGCCCAGCCTCCTCGGGCGACCAGGGAAATAATGCACGAAGAAGAGACCCCCAGAACGGGCGAAACTGGAATCTCTAACCTACCCAAACAAGGAGAGAGGTTGGGGGGCGGATGCGTAGGGGAGTAGGCCCGATTTTCACTCTTGAAAAGAGCTTTTCATCTTCTGAAAAGTCGACGAGAGAAATACAGATTTTTAAAACAAACCTGTTGGTTTTAAAAGCAATTCTTAAAGAATTGGGTTTTTTTATATATATAAATACATTCTTATAAATAATATATATATATATATTATTATATAAGAAATACATTCTTATAAATAAATTCACCGCTCTTCCATTTCTTGCCGCCCTCATTCCATTTCCAGCATTTATTTCCTGCGTTAGAAATTGCTCTTCCTTTATTATAGGTCAGCCCTTTTCTTTTCTTTCTTTTGTATGCAAAATTGGGATAACAGCAACGTCCACGCAATTTTTTTCCCCCTTGAAATCCGTCCTCTAAAAGAGACAGAAACACGAACTCGCCTTGTAATCCACTGGGGCAAGAAAACGTGGATCCGAGCTGGATTGCGCGCTTACTTGGATTTGCGTGTTTATTTAAGGGTAGAGAGGCGCGTTGGGTTGAGTTCCTTAGTTCATCCGCATTTATTCCTCTTCCAAAAGAAGGCTTGGGAGGGTAAGTCTGTATTTCACGCATTTCCGGCCCGAGATGAAATCCTTCCGACCGACCTCTCTCTCTTTCTCTCTCTCTCGAAAGATCAAATAAGATCAAACTTCCCAAAAAAACCAATCGGCCGATGGAAGTCTCCTGGGCCTTAACGCGCTCTTCTAGGGAAAAAAAAGACGAGGAAATATGCAAAGTCTGTGATGATAATAAAACTTTCTTTTTTTATTAAGCATATCCATGATCAGCTACAGAGCCACACGCCTTCAAATTACACCCTGAAAAAAATCAATTTACTTTTTCGCTTCCTTATTTAATTCCGCTGGCCCTTCGGTTCGCCTTTAAGAGGTTAGAAGGGAGGGAAACAACCCCCCGCCCCCCTCAATTTCTGGCTCAGCGTTTCTCCGCCTCTCTTAGGGAGAAAAAAAAGGGGGGAGATTTTTTTAGAGGAGGAAGAGGAAGAAGAAGAAGAAGAAGAAGAAGAAGAAGAAGAAGAAGAAGAAGAAGAAGAAGAAGAAGAAGAAGAAGAAGAAAATGGAAGGACGGAGAGAAAAAACTCTCTCCGTACCTGCACGCGGACGCCCGTGACAATTTGTTGAATTCTCCAGAATTTGGTGAAGGCAATAAAACCGACCCCCAATGGATCTCTACTGTACGCTTGATCCCTTCCGGCCAGATCCCCTTTTAGGAAATCAACCCTGGTCCCTTCCGATCAACTGGTTCGGCGGCGAGGTCAGCAACGGCCTAGTTCTGGAGTGGAAATTTCAAGGGATTTTAAAAGCCTAAAAAAAACCAAAGCCTTCGCGGGATGCGGGGAAAAATCACGCGCGTCTTCCACCCCACCCGTGGCTCCGAAGTTTCTAAGCATTTCGCGGGTCCATAAAGACCAAGGAGGGAGGCTTCGCGCGTGGCAAATTCAACGCGAGTCACGAAGCGCGCGCGCCAGGCGAGTTTCTCCTTGGCAAAACTCGGGAGGGCCTAAGCAACCACGCGTGGCTGTGTATTTCAGCAGGCCCGACTCGGGAGAAACTAGCCCGAAATCAGAGGAAGTAGTAGGAAAAGGAGCGAGGCGTCCACGAGTGCTTTTTGAGGGCGCAGAACACGGGTGTGGGAAAGCCAAGAACGTGGGAACAGGTCGAAGCGAGCGGTTTTCTCTACCCCGAGACCAAAGGCGACGGAGAGGAGGGGGGCTGTTAGAGGCGAGATGCCCGAGGAATCGTTGGCGCGGATTGAAAAACGGGGTGCTGGGACGAAATCCCAGGGGGCTCATTTTCTGCTGGGGTTTTAGGGGTGCCAATGGCGGCGTGGGAGTTAATTGTTGAAATAAGAGTTTCATGTGACGTGGAAAAAAAGAAGAGGAAACACCCAGCTTCTCATTAAACGCGAGCAGGTCGATCCTGGTGTTGGAAAGGCGTCGCCTTTTCCCACGCGGGGAGGGAATCCTAACCACGCATCCTCAGGCCCAGTCGGTTTGGGCTTTATCTCCAATCCGGGCCCTTTCCTGGCCCAGTTCGACCCACTCCCAGCCCGCTGGGTTCAGAGTAACGGAGAGAGGCCAACCAGGCCTCTTGCGAGATCCAGGCGCCTCTCTCTACCTGGCGCTATCATTTTATGCATCGGGTTGTCGCCCGTTAGGATCGCCGTTTTATACACCCGGGTTGCTCGGACGCAGAACGAATCCGGCCTGGCTTTTTCAGCTGTTCAAAAGCAGAAGGTCTGGGGAAGCGGAGACACCCCCCCGCCCCCTTATAACAGCTTCTGCCTTGGAATAAAACCGGGGCTCGTTTGCAAAGCCGCGAATTTTGGCACAGCTCTATCCCCCAAAGACCTCGCCGTTTTACCTGAATCGTCCGAGGCTTATCACCTGTAACCCAAACCCACATCTTAGGAAAGCTATCAAATTCGTTCTTTGGCCTGGATACCAGAGGCAGGCCTTCCCAGCCCCTCTGTGTGTGTGTGCGCACGCGCGCGCGCTGGTGGTCCCCCATCCTGGAAAAAAAAAGGCAAGACAAAAATTGGGGAATCCTTTATTCTGGTTAAATAAATCACCTGAGATCAACAAATGGGCACGATCTGCAAACGTAGCAGATTTAAATAATAATTCTGAAATCCGGAAGAAAAATTAATTCTCCGGCCAAACTAAAAACAAACGAACACACAAACTCGTTTCCAGCTTATATGGGGATGGGGGCAATCCTGCTGTTTCCAGCTGTGGCAAGAAGGAAGGAATATTTTTTTCCTTCCCTCCTCCCCCTAATTTTCCAGCTGCACGTTCAGACCTACCATTTCAATGTTAAAGAAATGCGTGGATTTTTTTTTTAAATTAAACTGTGATTCTTCCTGTTTCAGCTGTGGTTTTTATTTATTTTATTTAGCGAATGGCATCTACAGAGGTCGTGCAATCACTGATATGCCACACTAATAAAAGCATATTAATTGGTTGAACTAATAAAAGCAGCTATGATCAAGTTTGGAAGAGAGAGGGGGGAGGTAAATTATCTATATCTATCTATCTATCTATCTATACATACATACATATATACATACACACACACACCTTTGAATTCTTGACTCTTGAGGAATGTATCTTTTATTTTATGTACACTGAGAGCATTTGCACCAAGAGACTTGGCCAATAAAAAATTCTATCCATCCATCCATCTATCCATCCATCCATCTATCTATTATCTATCTATCTATCTATCTATCTATCTATCTATCTATCTATCTATCTATCTATCTATCTATCTATCTATCATCTATCATCTATCATCTATTTATCTATCTATCTATCTATCTATCTATCTATCTATCTATCTATCTATCTATCTAACCACTTCCAGCTCTAAATGAAATCAGTTCTTCTTGTCTCTGGTTATGGAGAAGGGGGGCACACGGGACAGGGGGCTTCCCCACTGCCAGAATCTCTGGCAAACTTTCCCACATACCAAAGCAGATTAAAATCTCCCCTTGCTGCTAGAGCCCCGCTGGAAATCTCTTTCTCCCTCCCTCCCTCCCTCCCTCTCTCTCTCTCTTTTCCAATATTCAGTTTTTAAATAGTTGTAAAAGGTCGCCCCTGCCCTCCAAACTTAAAACGAGACAAAACTCATTATGCCAAAGGAGATAAGTCCAGAAAATAAGAGTGCCCTCCACTCTTGTAGTTTGGGGGACCTACCAAAATGACAAATCATTTTCCAAACAACAAACTTTCAGATTTTCTTTTTTTTAAAGAAAAACTTTAACTAGGTTGGAAGGTTGAAACAAAAACCTTCATCCTTGCAGGACTCTCAACAACTTCCTAATTGTAAAGAGGTGGTTTTTCTTTTAAAGGAGTAATTAAAATGAAAGAAGAGAGGTGGTTGCCTAATTTCTAATTTTGGCACTGGCACGCGCTGAAAATTGTTCTCCCCTCCCTCAAGCATCCATAACTTCTCCTGCAGAAGGGTGGCCCAAACGTTTCTGTACCTGCTTGGAAGCAAAGTTAGGGACCATCAAAGGTGGGGAGGGGTGTTAAGAAGTTCCAGGCTTGTCTTGGGGGGGTGGGGCTGCCCTCCCCTCAAGTCAAACTTGTCATTTGGGGAATGGGCTTATTTGCATCTGCTCCTATATGAAGTTTCACCCTTCCTGCGTCATGTCATGTAGCAGTTTCCTCTCTGCTCTTGTATAACATTTTGACCTCCTCTGATTGTCCTTCCTTCCTTCCTTCCATTTTTTTCTTGCCTTCTTTCTCCTTCTCTCACCTTCCTTCTCTGCTTTTATGTCTTCCTTCTTTATTCTTTTCTTTCCTTCCTTCCTTCTCTTTTTTGCCTTCTTTCTCTTTCTCTCATTTTCTTGTTTATGCCTTCCTTCTCTATTTCCCTCCTTCCTTCCATTTTTTTCTTGCCTTCTTTCTCTCTTTCCTTCCTTCTCTCCTTTTATGTCTTCCTTCCTTCTCTATTCTTTTCCTTACTTCCTTTTTTGCCTTCTTTCTCTTCCTCTCACTTTTCTTTTTTCATACCTTCCTTCCTTCTCTATTTTATTTCCTCCCTCCCTCCCTTTTTCCCCCTTGCCTTCTTTCTCTCTCACCTTCCTTCTCTCCTTTCCATGCCTTCCTTCCTTCTCTATTTCCTCCCTCCCATCCTCCCTTCCTCCCGTCTTGGAGAGGAAGCAGAAAAGGAGTCTTAAAAAGTCCCCGTTCAACATGTCCCTTTTCAGGGGATGCTAGAAAAGAGATGCTTTCTTTTCTTCTGATGCTCTAAGGAAAAAGAGGAAGAGGAGGAGGAAGGAGACTAAATGGAAGGGGGGGAGGGAGAGAAAAGGAAATGATGTGGCCAATATCTTAATCAGGGACGGGGTGACCTCTGACCCAGAAGGTGGCTTCATTGTGCATCGCATTGACCCCTTTCTGCTTGAGTGAGCCCTGGGGGGCAACCAAAGCCAACAGCCCCTCCAAAGGCATGCGAGGGCTTAAGGCGAAGTCGCCGGCCTTCCTCTTCTGGATCTGACGGACACATTGGGGAGATTTTGACCATCTCTTTCCTGAATGGCCATCTCCTTGGAAGATTTGGGCTTCCTTTCAAAGCACCCCCCTCTTCCTTCCAATTCACTGGTTTGTGGTGTGAAGGGGAAGAGAGGAAGGATGGGCTACATTAGGGTGAAAAGGGAATAGCAATAGTCCTTAGACTTATATCCTGCTTCCCAGCCCTCTCTAAGCGGTTTACAGAGTCAGCCTCTTGCTCCCCCAACAAACTGGGTCCTCATTTTACCCACCTCGGAAGGAAGGAAGGCTGAGTCAACCTTGAGCCGATCAGGATCAAACTGCTGGCAGTGGGCAGAGTTAGCAATAGCAATAGCATTTAGACTTATATATGGCTTCACAGTGCTTTACAGCACTCCTTCCTTCCTTCCTTCCTTCCTTCCTTCCTTCCTTCCTTCCTTCCTTCCTTCCCTCCCTCCCTCCTTCCTTCCTTCCTTCCTTCCTTCCTTCCTTCCTTCCTTCCTTCCTTCCTTTACACTTAGCACTAGCACTCAGAGTTATTTTCCACTTCAGGGTGCTTCCCAGCCCTCTCTAAGCTGTTTACAGTCAGCCTTTTGCCCTCCAATAATCTAGATGCTCATTTGACCAACCTCGGAAGGACAGAAGGCTCAGTCGACCTTGAGCTGGTCAGGATCAAACTGCTGGCATCAGGCAGAGTCCACCTGCAATACTGCCTTCTAACCACTGCTCCATCAGGAAGGAGAATGAGAAAGAGAATAAGAGGGAGGGAAGGAAAGAAGGAAAGAAGGAAGGAGGGAGGGAGGGAGGGAAGGAAAGAAGGAAGGAATAGCAATAACACCTAGACTTATATACTGCTTCATACCATAGTGTTTTACAGCCTTCCTTTCTTTCTTCACAGTTAGCAATAGCACTCAGACTTATATACCACTTCCCGGTGCTTTTACAGCCCTCTCTAAGAAGCTTACAGAATCAGCCTCTCGCCCCCAACAATCTGGGTCCTCATTTGACCCACCTCGGAAGGACGGAAGGCTGAGTCAACCTTGAGCTAGTCAGGATCCAACTTCCTGGCTGTGGGCAGAGTCAGCCTGCAGTACCGCCTTCTAACCACCGCACCACCAGGGCTCCAGAACAAAGAGGTTTGATCCAGTGGTTTCTTCTTCTTCGATCTTCCCCTCTCTCTTTGGTTCTGGCAGGTGGCCAACACCAGGCTGACCTTCTCTGGGCTCTGAAGCTAAGCAGGCTGGGAGTTGTTAGCATCTCCCCAAAACACACACACACACACACACAGAGTTCATATGGCCTCTTCCCCGCAACCCCATCCCTTTAATCCCTTCCAAATATATGCATTATTGCAACCCACTCCGAAAACGCCTTATGCAGTTTACCGCCCCTTAGACCTAAACGGCTTCCAAATCTGCCCATCTGCTAATGTTGTCTTTCCTTTGTCTCCTCCTTGCCCGCTGAACCAATTCGGATCAGAAGATGCAAGGGGTTGCGTCTTTGCTACCTCTTAATCTCCCCCTTTTTCTTTAAGGAGGTCAAGGCACCTGGAATCCGAGTGGTTAGAATGCAGCATTGCAAGCTGACAGCCAGGAAGTTCGATTCTGACCGGCTCAAGGTTGACTCAGCCTTGACTCAAGTCATGCCATCTCGGGCCATCTAAGGGGGTTGCTTTGCTTTGGTTGGGCAGGTCTGCACCAACGCCAAGAGGGTTGCTCACAAACCAGGGCCTGGAGCCTTAGCCAAGGTGTGAAGTCCACCTGCTGTTTGTTCAGCAAATTGTGGTGTTTTGTCTCCGGTTCACTTTGACAACCACCTTGTTGAAGTGTGTTTCTGTAACATACTTTTAGGTCAACTGAAGGTTGAGAAGTTGCATTAATATCTGAGTGTTATAGGTTTGTTTCAGGGACTTGGCTGGCATGAGAAGCAGAAAACTAGCAAAAGGGCTGGATTCTATGTGTTATACAGGTCTTAGTTGTTGTTGTTAGTTGTGAAGTCATGTCCAACCCATCATGACGCCATAGACAACGTTCCTCCAGGCCTTCCTGTCCTCTACCATCTTCTGGAGTCCATTTAAGCTCACGCCAACAGCTTCAGTGACTCCATCCAGACACCTCCTTCTCTGCCATCTCCTTCTTCTTCTTTTGCCCTCCATCGTTCCGAGCATCCGGCTCTTCTTCCTTCTCATTAGACAGTCCCATAATTAGATTATGCACACAAATGAGCAAGAGAAAGGAACCGTTGCTTTGATGTCTCCAACTCCTGCCTCTTGACACTCTTGAGTCAAAAGATCAGAAAGCGGTTGAGATGTCTTCTCTGGGCATTGAGGTCTAAAGGCCAAAAGAAGTCATAGGACAGCATCTATTGTTCACCTGAGGGCTTCACACTGTTCGGTCTACCTGTATCTTTATAAGTTATCTTCTTTGCTTGCTCAAAAAGAACGGAACCAGATTCTCCTGGGAAGCTCCGGGTCAAGGAAAGAGGTTGGCTTCCTAAGCCCTTCTTACTCCCCCTTAGATTATCTGGAGAACATCAAGGCCTCCCTACTCCGAGTTTTTTACAATCATACCAGCAAATGTCTAAAGATCTTAAGCTTCTGCTGCTCAAATCAAGTTTGGGACAGGTCAGTTCACATCCAAGGGAAGTCCCAACCCTAAGAAATAGATACACACATGCTTATTTTCGTCCACTCCATGTTCTCCAGAAGTTCCTCCTGACTTCCTATAAGCCAAGTCTGTTTAGTGAAAGACCAGTGTTCATTTCCCAAGTCAGCCCTTCCAGTCTCTGCAGGTCATTGAATGGTCAAAGCTGTCTTCTGGTCAATTGACACCTTGGCCTCTCTTTCTCTCTCCAGTCTGAGCTTAGCATCAACCTCTTTGGTCATCGATGTGACAACCGTCTCTTTGTGTTTCTGTCACACCGTCTTATATTTCTGTTCCTTGGTCTTCTTCTCCCCATGTCAGGTTGGTCTACGGATTCCACCCTCACCAAGGGCAAGGAGAAATTCTAGTTATGGCTCCTTTCAAGATCTCTCTCCAGACTCATCCTTGTCTTTCTCTTTCTCCCTCCTTCCTTCTTTCGTGGTCTTAACAGTTTACAGTGAAATTTTCATTTTTAAAAAATGGAGTTCCATTAATGTAGGCTTAACACCTGGCTAAATCCTTTGGACTTTCACATGGGGCTTAAATTCACGAGGTCCTTGAAAGTAGGATGAAAATCACCTTCATGTATTTTACAGTATCCTTACCCTGCTACGCCCACACAACCGGTCGTAAAAAAAAAATGAATCCCGCCACTGCTTGGGCTCCAATACGTACATACACGCATACCCGCGCGCAAAAGACGCAGGCGGTGGACACGAGACGCGTTTGTTCCCATTTGTCGTAGGAAGCAGGGATTCCGCCCATCGTCGACAAAGAGACACGTGCATAGGATTCCTGATAACCTTTGCGCGTGCCTGCGCTTGTCAGACCGGAGAGACGAAACCCGGGTCAGGCCTGCTCCTTAAAGGCGAAGGGTTAGCTGCTTCAATTCGGGTCAGGAAAACCTGGGACCAAAAAAGGCGAGGTTCATTTCTTCCGGATCCTTTCCTAATGAAAGGATTCTCTCCCGCCTCCCCGATCCAAAGAAATCAAAAACCAAGCCTGGCCAAGGGGAAAGAAGAACACCCGGGAAACGGCTCCTTTCGCGGCCCCAACGGGGTTATTATTCCCCCCACCGTCCGCCCAAATGGGAAAGGAAGATGTGCGTTCCCACGAAATGCTTCAATCGAGCAAATAAAGACCCTTTCGGTATCCTTCGCATTGGCTTTCGGACGGTTGCGTGTGGAGGCTTTGCCCAAGATGTTTGTTTTCGGCCTTCGCCGCAACCTGCCGAGCCAGAAAACGAGTTAATTCGCGAGTTAGGTCGTGAGAACGCCTCCAAAAGGGAAGGCGCGGGGAATCCAGGCGATTCAGCTTGCCGTTTAAAAAGGGAAGGGGGCTGGAGAACGAAACGACGCGAAGGCAAACTTTGAATGAGAATTTTTTTGCCCGGGTCCTGCCTGCCCTTCACGAGGACTAGAAACGTGTACTGAAATAGAAAACGAGCTATATATATATATATATCCTGTGTTGGCTGAAGAAGATGGGACGGCTGTAGCTTCTCTGAGGTTGGATAAAAACACAAACTTGGTACACGACTGTGGAGTTGTCCCAAAAGCATTTTTCCCCCAACGACCAACCGGACTTTCTGGTTTTTCTTTGAAGACATTTCACTTCTCATCCAAGAAGCTTCTTCAGCTTCTCTCAGAAGCAGCAGCTTCTGCTCTCAGAGCTGAAGAAGCTTCTTGGATGAGAAGCAAAACGTCTTCAAAGCAAAACCAGAAAGTCTCATTGCCTCTTGGAGGGAAAAAAAAGCACCTTTGGGATATAAACATGGTACATACAGAGAGAAATCCAGAAAGGTGAACTTAGAAATTCCCCCAAAAAAGAATAATTCGTAAAAACCAGAAGCTCTTGTCTTCTGGGTGAATCTTTACAAATTCTCCTTCATTCCTGCTTTCTCCAAAGTCGCAGCTGTTCCTTGAAGTTCGCAGATTGTGGTTCCGGGGGTTGTGTGAAACAGCCATGAGATGGGATTCAGGTAAGGCTCCTGGAAAACTTGTTACTACCCAGGAACGCAATCTAACGTGTGAACTCCAGAAGCCCCAGGCAAGACCAAAAGAAAACTTGGATTTTAAGTGATGCCTCTACCCCCTCTTCAAAAAAAAAAAAAGAATCTAATTTGGGATGGACACCCATCCCTTGCGGGGAAATAGCCACACCAGCAGGTAGCCAGACAGCCCTTGCTCCACGGGCCCGGTAACCTTCAGACGAGCCTTCAACTCCACGATCCATTTTTTGTATATTTTCATTTATTTATGAAAGGCCTTACAGTTGAAGATACTTTGCAGGCTTACGAAATGACAATAACAACTTAGCATTTAAAAGGCATTGAATGAGCTAGGGTTAAATAGGAGTTCAACATTTAATTAAAACCAGATTTTAATATCCTCCAGGAAGGGCAGAAAGATAGGGGCCGGTCGCCCCTCCGAGGGGAGGTGATCGCAGAGAAGCCTCGCACCAGCCTTGAAACTTGGCCTTCTCCCTACTCCACGCGCGGGGAAACCAATCAAATCGATCCGCGCAGCAGATTCGGATTCATATCGATTTGGGGCGAGAAAGGAAAGAGACGCGGCTCCAGGAAACGGGAGGAGAGGCGGTTGACCCAAATGAATTGGGAAAGGACAAATTATTTTTTTTTCTCACCCTGGTTTTGAGGGACCCCGGAATAGAGTTCACTCGTCGAGATTTCAAAATAATCCTGTAAAAAAAAAAATGTAACGAGGAATTTGAAAGGTAAACCGGGGAGTCGTGGAGACGGTCGCCCTAAATTCCCGCTGAAGGGTGAGTAACAGACACGCATCCGCACCCAAACACAAACTTCCTCCCCTCCCCCCCACAGTGAGAAGGAGAAAGGTTTTCTCTACCCGGGGCCCGTCAACCGCGTATGGAATACAGTCCCCATCATCCCCAACGTCCCGCGTGGAATTCCAGTCTAAAGGATCAGGGGGGTGCAGGGAGGGAACAGGCTGGGAAAGGCGTTCCACGGCCACGCGCAACGTTATTTTTTCAATCGGTCTTTGCCTCCTCCCTCCCTCTTCTGATTTCATTTAACTTCCTTCCTTCCTTCCTTCCTCCTCCTCTGGTTTCATCTTCCTTCTTTAATTTCTTCCTTCCTTCTTTAATTCCTTCCTTCCTTCCCCCTCCTCTAATTTCATCTTCTTTAATTTCTTCCTTCCTTAATTCCTTCCTTCCTTCTTTAATTCCTTCCTTCCCCCTCCTCTAATTTCATCTTCCTTCTTTAATTCCTTCCTTCCTTTCTGAAAAAAATATCCTGTCTTCTCCTCCTAGGCCACTCCACCACAAAAACTCACTCTCTTTCTCTCACTGTCTGTCTGTCTCTTTCCTTCTCTGTCTGTTTCTTTGTGTGTGTGTGTGTCTCACTGCCTGTCGTCTCTGTCTCTCTGTGTGTCTCTTTGTCTGTCTCTCTCTCTCACACACACAAACACACACACACCCTTCTATTTTTATTCCACTTTCCATGGTTCCTTGCTAAAGGAACCGCATCTTTTCCCCATCCTCATTTATGATAATCAAACTTTGCACCGGCGCGAGATTTCAGCGCCTCTTTTTGCGGGGTCTCTCTTCCTCTCAGAAACCTGAACCAGGAAAACCGGGGGGGGGCGGGGAAGTCCCCTCTGAATGGGGGGGGGGGAGAAAGGAGGGTGAGACAGAGAACGGGGGGTGTCGAGGCAGCTGCCAGTCTCAGAGTGGTCTGGAGCTGCTGCGTTTTATGCCCGTTGCCTTAGAGGCCTTTCGCTTCCCCACGGAAAAAATGCTCCGAAGTGCATTTTGTGGGGTGGGGAGGCAAAGAAGAGGGTCGACACCACGGGGGGGGGCTCTTTATCCGCTCCCCCCCCCTTCTCGCAGCCTTTTGGTTACTATTGTCCCACGTTGCTTCCCTTTTAAAACGAGTCTAGGGAAGAAAGTCGGGGGGGGGGGTGGAATCTAAGGGGGGTGGGAAGAAGAGAGCCAGGCAGATCCCTCTCTGATAAGCCCCCCTCCCATATCTCCTCTCCGAGCCCCCCCCCCCCCTTTCTGGACTCTATTTCGATTAAATAAATAAATTCGATTTTTATTGGCTCTCTTCCCACCCGCCCCAGACCAAAAGGAAAGCGAGCCGGACTTTCTCCTCCTAGAAGCCCCCCCTCCTCTTCCCGCTTCCCCCTACACCTCCCCACTCCATCCCACTTCGGGACAGAGGAGCCCGCGCTGAGAACGCGTGTTGGGGCGACGTCGGAGCGCGCCCTTCTGACCCTCCTGTGCGCCTCCAGGCCCGGCTTGCTGGGGGGGGGGGGATCCGAGGAGCAGCCCTGACCCTCTGCTGCGCCCCCCCCCCCCCACCTTCCCCACCGGCCCCCAGCCCTCGCTGCCCGGCTTCCTCAAAGGCTGCGGCGCGTTTCAAAGGCGGCAGCTCGCGTCGGGAGGTGCCGAAAAATGCCCCGCTGCGAGAGCCGGGCCAGGCCGTTTCCACCGGCCGGCTCGCCAATGGGGAAGCTTCTGCCGGGCCAGCCGCTTCTTCCCCACCCTCCAAGCGCCCGCTGGGCTTTTGTGCTCGCCCGGGGGAAGGGAGCGCTTCCCCACGCCGCCCCCTTCTTTCTCTTGGCCCCGCCGACGAGGGAGGAGGAAGGCCAGGCTTGTGGGGGGGAGGGTGGCTTCCACCCCGCCAGATCCGCCCGCACCCCCGCCGTTCTCTCCCAGCCCTCTTTGCTGTTTCCACGCTGGCTGCGTGGAAGGAGGGAGTGGGGTCTGTGGGGGAGGGCTTGTTGCGTGATCCAGAGGTTGAGGGGGGAGATGGACGACTTTGGTGAGGTCCTGGATCCCAAAGCCCTTTTGGCGCCTGTTTCTTTTTCTCCCTTCTCTCCCTCCCCTTCTTCTTTCCTCTTCCCCTTCCACCCGTTCTCCCTTCCTCCTTCCCTCCCTCCCTCCTTCCCTCCCTTTCTCCCTGTCTCCCTCCCCTTCTCCTTTCCTCTACCCCTTCCTTCCTCCTTCCCTCCCTCCCTTCCCTGCTCGGCACGTTTTAATCTAGTACAATTTAGTAGAAAGGGCACCAGCGCTTCGTTTGCCTGGGCCGCGGCTCTGGAGCCCCATGCAGCTCTTTGGCTGTGGCTCCCTGTTGGGTGATCCCACCACTGGCTGGCCACGCCCCTCACCCTCCCCTCTCTTGCCCTCCCGCTCCTCACCTGGCCTGAGAAGGTATTACACAAAAAACAGAAATGGGAGGGGGAGGAGAGAGAGAGAGAGAGAGACCCATTTCCCACAGAAAACACCGGGAGCCACAAAACTTGGGTAGGCGTGGCCAGGGGGATCATGTGACTGTGGGAATGACATTGAATTAGCCACACCCACCAAGGTTTTGAGGTGTTTTGTTTGCTGTGGGAAACGGGTCCAAAAGGCTCTTTGAAAGTTTCAGGTTGCCCTAGGCGACCCAGCGTTGATTCTATCATCCCTTGAGCTCTTGGAACCTTTCCCCCTTCCTGGCTAGCAGTGGCCCCTCCCTTCCCAAGCCCCGCCCAGCAAACCCCTCCCCTGCCCTGCCCTGGATGGGCACTGCCTTTAACTGGGTGAAAGGAGGATGCTAGGGGAATTGGGGTCACCAGAGATCTAGAAGCCTCAAGTTGGGTGCAACTCCATCCAAGAATTTAGGGGACTGATTCCATTCTGAACCCTTGAGATCAAAGTAAAAAAGGATGTTGAGACTCTAGAAAGAATGCAGAGAACAGCAGCCAAGATGATTAGGGGACTGGAGGCTACAACATACGATGAATGGCTGCAGGAACTGGGCATGTCTAATGTCTAACACAGGGTCGGCAACCTGAAACACTCAAAAGCGCCTCTTGGACCCATTTTCCACAGAAAAGAAAACACCGGGAGCCTCAAAACCCGGGTAGGCGTGGCCAACTCAACGCTACTCCCACCCAGTTACATGTCCACCTGTCCTGGCCATGCTTACCCAGGTTTTGTGGCTCCTGGCGTTTTCTGTGGGTTTCTCTCTCTCCTTCTCTCTCTGTCTCTCTCTCTTCTGGTTTTGTGTGTGTGTGTGTGTGTGTGTGTGTTTTACCTTCTCAGGCTAGGCAAGGAGCAACTGGGAGGGGAGGGCAAGGGGTTTGGCTAGCCAGCAGTGGGATCACCCAACAGGGAGCCACAGCAGAGGGCCCAAAGAGCCACATGTGGCTCCAGAACCACAGGTTGGTCTAATGAAAAGAAGAACTGGTGTGGGGGGGGGGCATGATAGCAGTCTTCCAATATCTCAGGGGCTGCCCCAAAGAAGAGGGAGTCTAGCTATTCTCCAAAGCCCCTGAAGGCAGGACAAGAAGCAACGGATGGAAACTAATCAAAGAGACAAGCAACTTAGAACTAAGGAGAAATTTCCTGACAGTTAGAACAATTAATCAGTGGAACAACTTGTCTCCAGAAGTTTTAAATGCTCCAACACTGGAAGTTTTTTTTTTTTTTTTTGAGAAGAGATTGGATAACCATTTGTCTGAAGAGGTGGAGGGTTTCCTGCCTAGGCAGGGAGGGGGTTGGACTAGATGACCTCCAAAGTCCCTTCCAACTCTATCATTCTATTCTGTTCTAAAGTGGCCCAGCTTAGGTGCAGGGAATGGTGCCTGCAGAAAATTGCAACCATACCCTAATGATGACACCTATGCAACATCTTCCTTGTCCAAACGCCACCCTTGTGAACATGGATCCCAACTTCTGACTAAGCCACAGGGAACCATCACTGTTAAACAAACACCTTAGCTGTTCAACACCACCACGCCCTCGTCCATAAATTCCTAATTCTTATCATAACCGGTTATCTGTCCCATCAATGCTGGATGACCCTTGCCTGATGCTTTGAACAAACAGACTGAATTTGTGCAGCATCTGGGGCCAAAATTGAACCTGTGGGCGTGCTTAGCAAATCTAGCTTTTTTCTCTCTCCTGCAGGTGGAATCGTGGACCAAGCATTTCCAAAATTTGCAACTGCATCTCAATGCATCAACGGCCTTTATTTATTTTAAAAAAATATATATCTGTCCATAGAAGTAAAGAACTTTCTGATGGATCTCAGCTTAGGATCTCTTTGGTCCAAGATGCTGTAATAATCATAGAACAACGGGATTGGAAGGGACCTTGAAGGTCTTCTAGTCCAACCCACCCTGCTCAAGCAGAAGACCCTATACAATTTCAGGTTGTCCAGTCTGGTTTTGAAAACATGCCATGATGAAGCAACCACAACTTCTGGAGGCATGGATACAGCTTTGACTTTCAATACGCAAAGAATCCACCTTCCATCTTAGTAGAGAAATGGTGAGCAAGTTTGCAATCTCCCACCCATCAGAAAAATAGCTTGTTGCAGCAGGGCCCTCTCTCTCTCTCTCTCTTGATGCTTCTGTGACAAGCTGTCCACAATGATCAATGGTTGGCATGGAAACTGGCCTTATTACCCACCAGGGCAGAGTTTTCTCTTATTAAATTTGGGCTCCTATCGATCTTCCCCATTTCGCGCGTTTGGAAAATGGCAAGCACTTTTAAAACAATTGCTTTGCTACATCCATGCCTCCCTCCTCTCCCCCTCTCCATATTTGTGTTAAGAAGGAGTGTTTCACCGTGAGGTTATGTTCCCAGGACACATAAAGCCCTTGTTAGTTGAGCCCTGCTTTTCCTGCATTAACTCAATGGCCTAGGTTCACCGAACAGGCTGAGATCTAAACCAGGCAATGCACCATTCCAGCTGTTTGCAACTGTGCTGGGTCTCACAGCATGTTGCTCGAAAAAGATTTCCCCTTTGGAAAACTGACAATCAATGCCGTCTGAATCAGGAACCCATCGAATTATTAGGAAGCTCAAGACAGACAGGATAAAAGCAACTAAGATATTTAAAGGCCAGGAGATTAAAAGATCAAATTCAAACCAGAAATCCTACTGTTAGGTATGTTAGAACTGACATGGGATAAGAAACACCAACACCTAATACTACACATTATAACCGCTGCAAGAATCTCTCTAGTTCAAAAACTGGAAACTGACCACGATACCCACAGATCTAGCAGTGATTAATAAGATACATCAGTGCACAGAAATGATTAGACTAACTATGTTATTAAAAAACAGGGAAGAAGAAGAATATTTTACAATATGGAATATATGGTATCAGTGGTTACAAAAGACGTGGAGTAAAAAATGTTTTGTAAAAAATGACCAATGAAATCGCAAAGAAGAATGTGATATATGACCTATGTGTATATATGTAAAGTAATGTAGATAGATAAGTATTGCACTTTAACAGCAGTATAACGAAGTAAGGAATTAGTAAATTAGCTATAGATATATATGGTGAACAAACTTAATTGTTATTAAAAGATATGTACACTGCTATGATATCGCTGTAAAATATGAGAACTTTGTTTCTCTTTTTTTAATTATTTGAAACTTTGAATAATTTTTTTTTTAAAGGCCTGGAGATTAAACCACATGAAGAACGGTTGCAGGAGTTGGGCATGGCCAGTCTAGAGAAAATAATAATAATAAATAATAATAATAAATATTTATTTATATACCGCTCCTCTTCCAAAGGACTCGGAGCGGTGCACAACCATAGAGTTAAAACAATAAATATGTGGGAAAATAAAACTAAATTAAACCAAAACCCTGGCTTAAAGAAGGACCAGGGAGGGTATGATAGCAGTATTGCAGTATTTGAGGGGTTGCCCCAAAGAAGAGGGAGTCAAGCTATTCTCCAAAGCATCAGAAGGCAGGGCAAGAAACAATGGATAGAAACTAACCATGGAGAGAAGCAACCTGGAATTAAGGAGAAACTTCCTAAGTGAGGACAATTAACCAGTGGAACAGCTTACCACCAGAAGTTGTGGGTGCTTCATTATTGGAGGTTTTTAAGAAAAGACTGGACAGCCAGTTTTCTGAAATTATACAGGGTCCCCTGCTTCAGCGGGGGGCTGGACTAGAAGACCTCAAAAGTCCCTTTCCTGCTCTATTATGATTGATTGAATAATTGGGATTTCCTCTTCTCTCCAGAAACTATCTTCATGATGGTTTTCCTAGCCCAGTTTATCATCCATTTTCAGGAGAGTTCCTTTGCTGGACAGCTCCCGTTTTGCTTGGAAAGCCTGAACATTGGTTTATTTTCATCTCTCTTTGCACACAGTGCAACTTGGAAACTCCTGGATTTTACAGAATCCCCATTTGCAAGTTTTATGAAGAAGACCATAGGAAGCCTGCAAAAATCCCAGTAGCTCGACTATTTTCCCCTTTAGGATTAAACTCTAAATCTTGTTCTCACAATTTTGGTGCAGAGGGGAGTGGTCTATTCCTAGGTTTTGGGGGGTGGGGGGGATGGAGATATATATTTGTTGGTTGTTTAAGGGATGGCTATTTGGTAAGCCTGAGAATCTATCATTATATTGTCTAATTATATTGTCTAATATTAAGCAGGACTGCAATAGGGGTTTTATATCTCTTCTACCAAATATATTTGCATTCCGTGCCTTGAACCTTGATACAACAGGCAGGATTTTAATAGTCTCATTCTGCAAAATGCAAAGCCCTCATGATGTTTTGGGCTCGTTGTTGCATTGTTTTAGGGCAGTAAACTGTGTGAAAACAGGGCTTGTTATTAGTTTACTGATTGCTATTGTGGTTTAGTGTGTGGGAAGATAGATTTATCATCTCTTTAGGTTTCCCGGCCTATTCCTGGAGCTGGTTTGTGCCCTGACTGATTCACTGAGGTACAATTAAAATAAAATAAAATAAACAAGGTCTCCACCATCATAATATCACCAGTAAGTTTGAGTTGCTCAGCAAATAGACTTTAAATACCCTGAAGTAACTTACTGTATGACTATCACTAAGTGTTGTATCTTATGATTATTGATGAATGTATTTTTTCCCTTTATGTACACTGAGAGCATTTGTACCAAAGACAAATTCCTTGTGTGTCCAATCACACTTGGCCAATAAAGAATTCTATTCTATTCTATTTATTCCTTATTCTATTCTATTCCTATTCTATTCTTTATTCCAATATTCTATTCTAATTTGATTCTAATTCGATTCTTATTCTATGCTATGCTATGCTATTTTCCAATATCTATTCTATTCTATATTCCAATATCTATTCTATTCTATATTCCAATATCTATTCTATTCTATATTCCAATATCTATTCTATTCTGTTCTACTCTATTTTATTCTACTCTATTCATTCCTTATTCTATTCTGTTCTACTCCTACTCCTATTTCTATTCTATTCTTTATTCTAATATTCTATTCTACTCTAATTCTATTCTAATTCTATGCTATGCTATTCTATTTTCCAATCGCTATTCTATTCTATATTCCAATATCTATTCTATTCTATGCTATGCTATTCTATTCTGTTCTGCCATGGCGGGCAAGCCCTGCCACCATCACCCACCCTAATTGTCCTCTTACAACAATTGTGTCACAATCGCTTTGATAACGCAGCAAGACAAATCCCTCGGGAGCCCACAGGGACTCATTTCTGCCCTCGACAGTCACGAGGTTAGGATGGGCTAATGAGCTGGTCTCGGTGGGCAAAATGCAAATCATGATGCCATGAAGTTTAGGCGGCCCTTCCAATCTTTTCCGGACTGTTTGGTTCTTAATGGGCAATTTGTGTCAATTAATTACCCTGGTTGACTTCCTTCTCCTTGACCCCTCTGCTGGTTTGGAGTCACAGCTGGCCATCTCCTCGGCTCGGCTCCGTTCTACAGATGCCATTCTAGCAGTGCTGTTAGGACCACATTGAGCTGAAGAATAAGGGAGCTGCACTGGGGAAGAACGTGTCAACCAGGTGAGTTGTCTTGATGATGGAGCCTGAATCTGGGCACTACCTCAAAAACAAGTTCAAATGCTTCTTCGGAGAAGATCATCTCCCTGCTTCCAGTAGGGTCATCTTTGCAATACACGGTTGATTTACTTTTGGCTTAGAGTCCCCAAAGGTGTTTTTTTTTTTTTTTCAAGAGGCAACTGGACTTTCTGGTTTTCCTTGGAAGATGTTTCGCTTCTCATCCCAGAAGCTTCTTCAGCTCTGAGAGCAGAAGAAACATCCAAGAGAAGCTGAAGAAGCTTCCTGGATGAGAAGCGAAACATCTTCCAAGGAAAACCAGAAAGTCCAGTTGTCTCTTGGGGAATAAAAAGCACCTTTGGGACAACCAGGACCTGGATGACTGAGAATCCTCTGTAGACATTTGGTTAGAGTGTTACTTAAGCTCATCTCTTGCATTGAGAAACCATGATTTAAGGCTTAGCAAGTCAATGGAATACAGCCTCAATCCTACAAAATAGAGTAGAGTAGAGTAGAGTAGAGTAGAGTAGAGTAGAGTAGAATAGAATAGAATAGAATAGAATAGAATAGAATAGAATAGAATAGAATAGAATAGAATAGAATAGAATAGAATAGAATAGAATAGAATAGAATAGAATTCTTTATTGGCCAAGTGTGATTGGACACACAAGGAATTTGTCTTGGTGCAAATGCTCTCAGTATACATAAAAGAAAAGAGACATTCATCAAGAGTCAAGAATCATCAGGTACAACACTTAATAGTCATGGAGTACAAATAAGCAATCAAATCATATTAGGAAACAATAAAAATCATTAGGATACAAGCAACAAAGTTACAGAGTTACGAAGTTGTTTGCATTGTCTTTTCTGGACGGGGTCATTTTGGACTTCCCTTAAAAAGGGATGAGGGAGCAGAAAAGCTGGTTTTCCAGATGCCTGTGAAATGTCTACGGATCAGATTTATCCAGCCAGGGAGTAGAATGTTTTCTTCTTAGCCGGCATCTTAACGTTCAATCAATTCTCCTGTTTTTTGTTTACGTTTGAAAACCGCTGGAGTCAGTGGCCACCATTATATGATAGTTATGGTGGTCCCCCATTGTATAAATCCCAACAACGTTGCCCAGTTAGCTGAGATTGATGACGACCATTGCTCCCTTTCTTCCCCTCTTCCCCGTGTTTACGACTTTATAATCCACCTCGCTTTTCTCCTCCTTCCAAATCAGTTCCCCCCACCAAATTTAGCAAGCACCTCATCTTCAACTTTCCTTCCGAGTGGATTTCTTGAGGGTGAGTTGTCTGCTTTCACCCTTCTTCCTCTCCTTCGGTATCCTTGTCTCAGACTTGAAAAGGTCCAGAGATGCCTTTCATCTGGGCCAGGCAATTTCATTTTTTTTCTTAACGCTGCCAGGAACAAATTGGTCGTGCCTTCCCATTTCTGCCCTGCTTTTAATCGGAGCACGAAAGACCCGACTTTCCTCCCAAAATTTCATTCCGAAACAACCCGGGGTAACCCTCGCGAAAAAAAGAAAGGTGTCCATTTTGTTTTCTCTCTTCTAATCCTCCATTAAATTGATAAGAGATGAAATGCTCCCAGATCAAAAATGCTCCCAGAACTGCTAGTACCCCTGCAGTTCTTCCCTGCCCGAGACCCCCGTCTGAATATTAAACATCTTAAGATTTGATCTGCTGGATTCCCAATATTTAAAACATCACCTGTCTTCCGTTATGTGCTCCAACGCTGTAGCAGCAATTACTTGGCAATGAATCAGGAACAGATCTTCACCCTAATGAATTGAACTAATTGTCTCCTGCAAAACCCCACTTCCCTATAGGAGGGGCCATTCCCTTCTTCTGGCAGCTCTGTGCATGAGCACACTGGGAACAGGCTCCAGCTGTTCTTCTTCCCCACTTATCTCTGACTCCAAAGGCAGCTGATAACTGTCGGATGGCCTTGACCCCATCTCTGCCTCTGATGCAGAGCACTCATCAGGACCTTCCCCAGACTCCAGGACTGGCCCATGTTCCTCCCCAACCACCTTACTGTCTGAGTCTACCTCCAGCTCCCTTGGTGGGCCACAACACAAAGATACCAGTAGATGGGCCGGGCTCTTTGACTCTCCACATTCACATAATGTGTTATTATTGAGTGAATGTTCCTTGGGCATATAAACCATTCTTCCTGCCATTAAGTTGAGGAGTGGAGAAACATTGTTTGGTTGTGTTCTCAATGTATTCCAACAAAGCAGAAGTATTGTTTCTCCTAGAAGCCATCCTTGGTTTCAACAGACCACAACTTCTAAGGTTAAACCTAGTTTATTGATCTGAAGCAGATGCGATGATGAAAATTAAAACAATGACTTGCTAAAGATAATGGGCTCCATTCACACAACCGGCTACACCAAGGCGAAATGAGCCACGTGACGACTCAACATGAACCAGATTATTCTTCTAATTCAGGAGGTAAAAGGTAATACAGAAAATGAAAGAGGAAAAGGAACAGGAAGCATGCAAAACAGTGCAATGTTTGTTTTTAATGGGCTAAAAAAAATATTTAACTGTTCTGAAATCTCCAGATACCCCATTAAAGCATTATAAAAAGAAATATTCTAATTCAAAAGGGTTTTAGAAGGGAAGCATGCACCAAAGGGCTCTTAATGAAATGTTTAGTTTTCTGGTTGCAAATGAACTTTGCAAAGGACAACTCCAAATTGATTTAATTGGCTTAACAGATTCACGCCAGTGAGATGCTCGGATTTCCTTAGTAGAGTTGATCAAGATGACTCACAGGGGAAACCAAAGAGGGGCTTGGTTAGCCAAAGGAATCAGAAACATGTGTTTTTAAAATCGGCAGGAGTTCCTCAAGACGCTTTCACATGGATAAACGCGGCCCATGTTTGCAGCGATGCAGCTAGGCAAACATTTAAATCAAGCTTGATTTGCATCCTTTTTTAAATAGAATTTCTTTTTTAATAAGCATAAAAAATTTGATGTCTACAGAAGAAGCCTCTTGGATGAGAAGCGAGACATTCTCTGCTTCAACCCATTTGCCTGGATTCACGTGAGAGATAGGATCATAAATGAACCACACAAGACAGACTCACAAAACCCTCTAGGCTAGTGTTTCTCAACTTTGACAATTTTCAGATGTGTAGACTTCAATTCCCAGACTTTCAGAGTGCTGTCTGGGGAATTCTGGGAGTTGACGTCCACCCATCTGAAAGCTGCTGAAGTTGAGAAAGGCTGCTGTTTAGTACTCTGTTTCCCCAAAAATACAACCTATCCTGAAAGTAAGTCCTAGCTTGATTTTTACACATGCACCCAATAAAAGCCCTTCCTCTAAAATAAGCCCTAATTAAGATCCCGCCCACTCTAGAGTGCATGGGTAAAAATTAAGCTAGGGTGGGGATGGGGGGCGTGGAGCTGCCCTAGCTTAATTGGTAGCCAGGCCTCGCACACCCCAACACCTGCCTTGCTGGCCCATTTCTTCTGCAGCCAGCAAGGCCTCTGTAGCTGATAACAAAGCTCTGGATCGATCCTGAAGGCTGCAGAGGCCTTCAGGAAAGTCTTGCTGGCTGCAGAAGAAGAAGTCCCTGAAGACCTCTGACAGCAAAAAGGAGGCCGGGGGCGACGCGCGCAAGTGAGGTTAGTCAGTGGATGACATCTCCTGAAAATAAGACCTGGTGCCTTTCTTGGTGGCAAAAATATATATGCAAGGGTCTTGCTTTAGGGGAAACATGGCATCTTCTGGAGCTACTTCTCAAAAATGTCTTCAAGCAAGTCTACTTGTTAGGAGGATTCAAGGCACACCTCTTCCAGTCCTTGATTTCTAAATTAGCCCTCTCTTTGAGGGCTAGAAGCTGTCTCCTTTTAGAACTTGAGACAGGGGAGAAGGACAAGGCCCTCGGGGCAGACATGGGCTATGGAGTCTGAGAACTCATGGTGTTCTGACCCATGCCCTTTTCCAACAAATCAAACACAATTCAAAAAAAACAGAAACCTTGTAATGCTTTTACAAAATAATTAGCTGTGATAAGCACAAGCCTTGCCAAACTGTGTGAGACTTGCCAAAAGGTAACAGGCAAGAAATAATTTGCAAAATAAGAATCTTCAAATACAAACTCAGGATACTGGAATGTCCACGAGGCTGGAGTTTCAAAACGTCTTTGCCTTCTGCAAAGAAGGTTAGTTTCACAGATGGCTTTTATTTTCTTGAAGGAGCGGCCATTACCTTGCAGCCTTACTCCCGAGTTGCCCATGCTGTTGTAGCTGCTCTTTCCTATGAGCAATCCTGCGTGCATGTGCACTTGGCACAGGCTCCTCGGGAACCTCCTCATTGCTGCTGCCAGCCCCCACAATCTCTAAAGGCAGCAATCCACTCCCTGATGGTCCAGGCCCCTCATCTGAGTCCTCGCTTTCCTCGGCCATCTGTACCTGCTGCCGGCTAACCACAACACATGGGAAGTGGGAAATGTCTGCCTCCTCCCATCTTTAGAGGTGGTAGGAAAGAGGAGGACTGTCCAATCTTGGAAACTTGTGGACTTCAACTCCTAGAATTCTCCAGCCAGTCATTCTCCACAATGAGAGCACTGATGAGGTTACCTACTTGGGTAATGAAATGTCTGTAAGAAAACAACCAAGCTCAAAGAAGCACCAAGGACTGACAGTGCTCCTCCTCCTCCTTCAGTGTGAGCGACGTTCGACTTCCTACCGTCTTCCCCAACATCTTTCCTTATGGGAATCTTGCAGGGAGCATTGGAAGTGATGATCATTTGACCCCAGAAGACGAAAGTTTTAGTGATAGCCGTCAATCACATATTGTTTCAAAAAGTCAACCGTCTTTCTTCCTTTCTTTTTTTAAAGCATCACTTGAAATTCCTAGAAATGGCCCGATGTGGGTCTTTGCAAGTGTAGGGAAAGGCCGATGCTCATGTGCTTTCTGTTTCGCTTGTTATGGCACATATATGTGCAACTGAGTTCTCCACATTTAGCTCCTTTCAGCTTTTCTCTCTCTCTCCCTCTCCCCCCTCTCTCTCCTTCTCTCCTTCTCTCTCTCCCTCCCCCCCTCTCTCTCCCTCTCACTTGATTTTTAAGATCGACAGGATGAAAAAGATGAATTTCTATCATTAGAGTATTTCTAAAGCGAAAGGTACATGTTCCAATTAAGCAGCATATTAGGTTTCCGTTCTTGATCAGATCAGGGCAAGCACCAAAATGAAAAACTCCCCGTTCCCAGAGAGATTCCTAAAGATCTAACAGGTTGGAGCTTTTTCAAAACAAAATAAACCGCTTGTAATGGAAAACACATTACGCCAGGCCAGGAAAGGAGCGACGTATGCAGCCATAAATTCAGAAATCTAGTTATGCTAACAACCTAACCCCTGAAGTGCCAACATTTTTAGTCTGCAACCCACTCACTTTAAAAAAAAAAAAAAGCGAATTCACATTTCCCAGAAATCTGAAATGATGCTTAAAGGAATCACCAAACATAGGCAATCATACACATGAACCAACACTCACAAAACAAATGTATAAAATGTGGGATACAAAACAAACACAGTCACAGAAAACAGGTGAACGCCTTTTATTCCTTCACTTTGCTTCCAAGTTGCGAATATTCTTGATGGAAGCCAAAAAAACCTCCCACACAAACAGTTACAAGAAGAAGGGAAAAGGCAACACAAACCAGGCAAGATAAGGGCTGGAGGATGTCCACAGATAACAGAACACAGACTGGGAAGGACGCCAAACTCAGAGAGGAATCATAAACTAGAGATATTTCCATGCTTTGTTTCCAGCATTCGCCCATACGCATGTCCGTCCTCTTATTCAGTTGTCACAGCTGCAGCCCATGAAGAGGATCAAGGCCCTTTCCTCCCCAGTAGACCATGTCTCTCCCTTATCCTCCTCTCCCTGTGTGCCCTAGGATGGAGAGGGGATGGGCCTGAGTCCTCCTCTGACTGCCCAGCCGGCCTCTGCCCTTCCCCAGCCTCCTCCACAACCTCCGGAGCCACACTTCCACTCCCTTTCGGCTGTTCCTCCTCTCCCCCAGAGTCCGACTCTACCAAGGGCATGACAGGTGACATCGTTATTATTACCTTTATGGTCAGAGTACAACATGTGGACAATGAGATTGGCTGAGCCTCCCTTTGTGCAACCCCTCCAACACAATTCATAGTGAGGACAGAAGTCCCTAACCCAGTCCCAATCTTACTACACTAGGTGACCTTGTTGCACAAGGCGCCGGCCCTGCAAGTCTATCATACTATGTTGACATGAAGTTATTATATCATGGCCCTGGGATGTTGCAACTGTCATATATATGGCCCTGCCGGTTACCAACCACCTGAAAATTTTGATCACGTGGTTGTGGGGATGCCATGTCAGTCATAAATGCGAGGACCAGTGGGAAGTCACTTTGTTCAGTCCTTCAAACTTCAAACTTTACTAAACGAATTGTTGAGAGCTGAGGGTTACCCACCAGTAGTGGGATTCCATTTTTTTTACTACTGGTTCTATGGATGGGGCTTGGTGGGCATGGCATGGCTTGGGGGATGTGGCTTGGTGGGCATAGCAGGGGAAGGATACTGCAAAATCTTCATTCCCTCTCCACCCCACTAACCTGCTTTCTGGCTCTGTTCTGTGCAGGGCAACCAAAGTAAGACCCAGATGATCAGCTGTGGGCGTGGCTTGATGGGCGTGGCAGGGGAAGGATACTGCAAAATCCCCCTCCCCTCTCCACCCCACTAACCTGCTTTCCAGCTCCGTTCTCTTGTGCAGGGCAACCAAAGGAGACCCAGCCCATCAGCTGTGGGCATGGCTTAGTGAGCATGGTGTTCTATGGGTGTTGCTTGGTGGGCATGGCTTCGTAGGTGTGGTAAGGCAAGGATACTGTAAAATCTCCCTTCTCTCCCCACTCCTGGGGGGAGGTTATATCCTATTCCTTCCCTACCCCACTAACCTGCTTTCCAGCTCTGTTCTCCTGTGCAGGGCAACCAAAGAAGACCCAGCCAATCAGGAGGCGGAGAATAGATGGGGGCGGGGCCAGTCCGAGGTGGTATTTGCCAGTTGTCCAAACTACTCAAAATTTATGCTACCGGTTCTGGAGAACCGGTGAGAACCGGCTGAATATCACCTCTGCTACCCACAATGATCAATTCCCTCCTATTCTGCCTGTTTTGAGGTTTTTGAACCTCACTATGAGGCTGGGAAAAAACATTCTTCTTTTGGAATCTATTGGAGACATAAAAGAGCAAATCAATCCTTCAACATCCCCTCTTAAGGCCGCAGGGTCAAAAAAATATCCAAGACGGTCACAGCGTAAATGCAATGCCTATTTTAAAAAAAGATTGAATTGACTTGGCTTGTTTGACCTGCAGATATCCTATCCTGGAGGGGAAAATGCAGGGTATGTTACGGCATGTGTGACACGCATTCAAAGAAAAGCAGCCAAAGTTTATTCTCCCATCTACTCACAGCTGCCATCTTGACTTTTTCGACCCTATAAACCTCGAGCGAAGAAAATTTAAGAAGCCCGAAAAGTGCCCAACTCAGCTTCCTTCCAGCCCCAGCAACCGGAGCTCGTCCCAAAGGGCTCTCGGCTGCGAATTCATGCTGGTTTTATTTAATAAACAGTGACAGATTAAGTCCACATTTGCAAAGGCGGAACAGAGATGCGGGACGAGATCAGAAAGGTCCACCGAGCTGTCAGCTTTCGAAAGATGTAAAGTATTAATGGTCCGATGCAAAAAAAAAAGAACGAAAGAAAGAAAAGCATCTGGAAGAACAGAAAGTTTGTTTTGAGTTGGGCCGGTGTTGAATCACTAAATCCGGGGCAGATGCTTGGAGGTTTGTGGAGAAGACAAAATATCAGCGGCACGGCGCTCGCTCGGCACAAGCCCTCTCCGCCCGGTACCTGGATGGCACGGTGGGAATTGAGCCTCACCTTTTAAAGACTTCTCTCCTTGGGAACCTTGGGCAAGGAGGAGAGAGAGAGACAGACAGATAGACAGAAAGGGAGAGAGAGAGAAGGGGGGAAGAGAGAGAGGGAAAGTGAGAGGAGACACAGACAGACAGACAGAAAGAAAGAAAGAAAGAAAGAAAGAAAGAAAGAAAGAAAGAAAGAAAGAAAGAAAGAAAGAAAGAAAGAAAGAAAGAAAGAAAGAAAGAAAGAAAGAAAGAAAGAAGAAGGAAGGAAGGAAGGAAGGAAGGAAGGAAGGAAGAAAGAAGAAGAAAGAAAGAAAGAAAGAAAGAAAGAAAGAAAGAAAGAAAGAAAGAAAGAAAGAAAGAAAGGAAGGAAGGAAGGAAGGAAGGAAGGAAGGAAGGAAGGAAGGAAGGAAGGAAGGAAGGAAGAGATAGACAGAGGGGGGAGAGGAGAGGGGGCAGAGAGAGGAGACAGAGAGAGGGAGAGAAGAGAGTGACAGAGAGAGGGAGGAGAGGGGGGAGAGAGAGACAGACAGACAGAAAGGGAGAGAGAAGGGGGGAAGAGAGAGAGAGGGGAAGAGAGAGGAGACATAGACAGACAGGCAGACAGGCAGACAGAAAGAAAGAGACAGACAGACAGACAGAGGGGGGAGAGGAGAGAGTGACAGAGAGATGGGGGGAGAGGGGGGAGAGAGAGACAGACAGACACAGAGAGAGAGAAGGAGGTAGGGAGAGGAGAGAGAGTGACATACAGACAGAGAGGGAGGGAGAAGGAGGAGAGAGTGACAGAGGGAGAGAGGGAGAGACAGAAAGAGACAGAGACAGACAGAGAGAGAGGGAGAGGGAGAGAAGACAGATGGACAGAAAGAGGGAGAGAGGTCCGACACAGACACACACACACACACACACACCAAAGATGAAAGGCCTGCAGAAGTTCAAAGGGTCGGTTCCTTTTGGAAAATTAAAAGAGAAGAGACTGCAAGGCAAGGAGCTTTGATGGTTTGCTGTGAAATGATGAGCCGGGATTCAGCAGAAGAGTGGTGAGCAATGGAATAGAGATCCCTCAAGAGGGCACAGGCTGACTGGCTGGCTGGCTGGTTAGTTGACTTCAGGGACAAAACACACGTGTGCTACTCGGTGAAAGTTCTTCCACTGAGTTGGTTTTGGTAGCAGGTTGGAGCAGGACACAAATCAACGAAAGAGGTGGGTTTTAGCGTGTAAGGCACCAAGCTAGAAACCAGGAGACTGTGAGTTCTAGTCCTGCTTTAGGCATGGAAGTCAACTGGGTAGTGCAGTCCCCCCTTCACAAGGTTGTTGGGGGCAAAATAAGAGGAGGACGAAGAAGCATTAGGTACTCCAATCACCCTTGGAGTGATTGATAAAGGTGGGATATGTATAAAAATACATCATTTTTTTGATGAATGGCGGAGTTTCCTACTTCAAGTTTATTTTTCTACTTGGAGGTCAAGCAGCTTTCCTTAGCTGGGTCTCCCCATTGCCTGGAAGCCTTGAAAAGTGCCCCTTCCTGCAGCTTGACTACACGCACACACACGCACACACACGCACAGAGAGAGAGAGAGAGAGACCTGCAAAGAGCAAGGGTTCAAATACAGCGAGGGCAGCACCCTGCACTTAATAGGAGTTTCCAAAAGCGCCAGTATTAAAAATTACGCGCCTTCCTGTTATATAAGGCAACTGGACAGCTAATCGGTGGGAAAATCTTGTACTTCAATCCAAAACTTGCACTCAATTAAATTTTGCCATACTGCAGGTCTCAATGCTAGGTAGCAAATATCTTTAGACATTTTCTTTTATGAAGAAAATTAAGAAAGAGGGGGGAGGATTGGATTTTAAGCTCTCTCCCATAATCCTTTCCTCTTTTTTATTTTTATTTTTAGTCCGTTCTCTCTCTTTCTCTCTCTCTCTGTCTCTCTTTTTCTCTCCCCGTCTTATTTTTTTAATCAGGTTCAACAGCCCAAATTTCTTCCTGGCTAGATGTTGCCAGGCCTTTCAATTAATTATTCTCTTCTTTGACCTTGTTTAAATGAACTTTAAAATTGACGCAGTCAACCTGAAAAGGTCCCATACGGGAGGCCCCAGCCGAACGTCACTAAAATTATTTATTCTCTTATTTTCACTTTCAGAACTATTCCGGCGAATAACATCAAGTATTAATCCACGTTAATAGGCGCACCACCTTCCCCTCCCTCCACGAAAAAGAAGGTTAAAGCTAGACCAAGCTAGTGCTTTCTTTATATATATATATATATATATATATATATATATATATATGTATGTATGTATGTATGTATGTATGTATGTATGTATGTATGTATGTATGTATAGATAGATAGATAGATAGATAGATAGATAGATAGATAGACAGACAGACAGACAGACAGACAGACAGATAGATAATTTTATTAAATGTTCACCTTTAAAAACAAATTCTACACACATTTTTGCAGTTGTTTGTGGCATCAATTATTCCATTCTCCTGTACATATGGAGCTGGGTGTTCCTGCCTCATTTTAACCTGTTAAAAAAGGGCATGTAGTTTATAAAATGTGCATTTTGCAAAGTCCCAAAAGAAACTCCTGGCGTTCCTAAGAACTGTTTGCAACAGAGTGTGCTACGAATGCAAAGGGAACTGAGTTGTCTCAATAAACCATGGTTTTGAGCCATCTTCAAAGCTGGTTGAAATGGAATCTTTTCTTGAATATTTTTTTTTTAAGGAAAAAAAATCTGTTCTTTGGAGGCAAACCAATTAGGCTCCCGTTCACACAGAGCAAGGGATGTACCCGTAACCTAGTTTTCTTTCTTAGCTTCCTGCTTTTTATTTCCTTGTTTATTTGACTTACTGTGGACAGCCAGAACAACCCCAAATCAATTGATCATGGAACGAAAGGACCCAAAGTTGTCACTCGAGGCACAAAATAGCTAGACTGAAATTATCTGACTTCAAAGACACGGATGGGAAGATCCAGGCTCGGTGAGAAAAGATCTCAGTGCTGCTAAAAGATGGAAGGAAAGAGAAAAAGAGAAATAGGAGATGAGCCCAGGTACCGCGGCGATGGGAACGCAAAAGTTGGAGGAGAAGTTAGAGATATTTTTCCCATAGATATTTCTAGATCTTCCCATCCTGGAGAAAAATTTGTCTCTAGGGTTGCTAAGTCAACCAGGATAAATTTAACAGATAATCAGAGTTGAAAGGGACCTTGTAGGTCATCTAGTCCAACCCCACCACCCAAGCAGGAGAACCTACACCATTTCTGATAGATGGGAGTCCAATCTCTTCTTGAATGTCTCAAATGATGGTGCTCCCACAACTTCCAAAGGCAACTTCTGTTCCATGGGTTGATTGTTCTCACTGTCAGAAAATTCCTCCTTATTTCCAAGTTGAATCTCTCCTTGTTCAGTTTCCATCCATTATTCCTTATCTGGCCTACAGGCACTTTAGAAAATAGCTTGACTCCTTCCTCCTCTCTGTGGCAGCCCCTCAAATATTGGAAGGCTGCTCTCCTGTCTCCCCTGGTCCTTCTCTTCTCTAGACTAGCCAGACCCAGTTCCTGCAGCCATTCATCGTATGTTGTAGCCTTCAGTCCCCTCATCATCCTGGTTGTTCTTCTCTGCACTTTTTCTAGAGCCTGAACATCTTTTTTATAGTTTGGTGACCAAAACTGGATGCAATACTCTAGGTGTGGCCATACTAAGGCTTTATAGAGTGGTATTAGCACCTCACTTGATCGAATCCTTCTGTTAATGCAACTTAGGGTTGCATTGGCTTTTTGGCTGCTGCCGTACACTGTTAGCTCATATTTAGCTGGTTGTCCACTGAGACTCCAAGATCCCTCTCACAGTGACTGCTATTAAACCTGGTTTCATCCAGTCTGTATGTGTCCTTTTGGTTTTTCTTGCCTAAGTGTAGGACTTTACTTTTCTCTAATTTGAATTTCATTTTGTTAGATATGGTCCAGGGTTTTAGTCTGTCAAGGTCCATCTGGATCTTGAGCCTATCTTCTTGGGTGTTGGCTATTCCTGCCAGCTTAGGACTTAAAAGGCACACAGAACCCATCAGGCTAAATTAGAATGGCTTGGGTTGAGGCTGCTCGTCGGTCCCACCAAATAAATAAATAAATACATCTAGCCAACCTTGGTTAATCTCAAAAGGTCAAGCAGGGTTGGATCTTAAGGAGTGGGAGGTGATTGGGGCATTCTTCAGCTGAAGTCTAGATTGATCTCTTGGAGAAAGTCAATCATGAGCCCTCAAAGTACCCAGATTTTCTCTTTGAAGCACCTCCTGCCCACCACTTCTTCATTGTCTCCCTTTGGTTCTCTCTTAGCCACGTTACCTCTTTTTTTATATATATATAACTTGCTGCCTTCCCACCACAATGGACTCAACAGGAAGCCTATTACCAGCAGTTCCCTACAAACTTCATTAAGTCAATTACGGAGGGAGCCCATCAGCATTTTCTCGGCAATTAGTCTCAAAACACTTCACTCTCCCCTAATATAATGGAGCAGATGCAACTGTAGACAAAAAACCCATGTTGCCATGAAATAGATCTCAGCTCACGTATTAAATCTTGGGGGGAAGAGAGGGAGGGAGAAGGAATGGCAGAAGGAACAGCCCTCAACCGTCACCATCAGTCCCCACTCCAAACTCCAAGTGAGAGATTACATGGAGTACCTGGACGAATCTTTAAGCTGTTTGGTGAACCATCTGAAGATCCTTCATTTCAAAAAAAGAAATGTACCCTTCCCTTTGGGGGGAGGGGGAATGTGGACGCCATGCGGGCGTCACAACCAGAGCAGGAAGAAGGAGGTCAAGCAAAGGCAGTTGAGTTGTCTTCAGACAACACACTTCACTTAAAAGATTCTAGACAGTTGTTGTGACTATCCTAATCTCCGTTTATTTCCTTGGACTTCTCCTGTTCTTAGATGAATATCTTCCACAGCCGGAGTGTACGGTTCACGTTTTACTGAAAACAGATTAATTCAGTAATTATAGGAAAGGTGGAATGGCGAGTCCATTCCTTTTGGTCTACAACCGTCTCTGGAGGTGAGTTTTTCCCCCAAATGTACAACGGTCACTCATCTTACGCAACAACTCTGGTTGTCCAACACACATAGATAAAAGCACAATATGGAATGTAAACCCTGACAGATCTGGGCCAAAATATCAGCCAATTCTTTAGCCCATAATCAGCTTTGTGTCCAGGGAATCTCACAACTTTTCAGATTTGTCTGAAATGGTATAGGGTTACCTGCCTGAGCAGAGGGTTGGACTAGAAGACCTCCAAGGTCCCTTCCAACTATTATTCTATTCTATTTTATTCATTCTATTTCCTTGATTCTATTCTATTCTAGTCCATTCCATTCCATTCTATTCTTTCCAATATTTATTCTATTCTGTTGTATTTGATTAAATTTGATTCGATTTTATTCTTCAGAGAGTAATTAGGACTGCAGAAGAAACAATGGCTACCAATCTCCCTTCCCTGGAGGATCTGTATCCTGCACAAGTCAAAAAGAGGGCTGTGAAAATATCTACAGACCCCTCACATCCCGGACATAAAGTGTTTCAACTCCTTCCCTCAGAACGACGCTATAGAGCACTGCACACCAGAACAACTAGACACAAGAACAGTTTTTTCCCTGCATGCGATAACTCTGCTAAACAAATAATTTCCTCAATACTCTCCAACTATTTACAAAGTCTGCACTACTATTACTATTAATTCTCCCATTCTTCCTATCACCCACCCCCTCCCACTTGTGACTGTATGACTGTAACTTTGTCGCTTGTATCCTTACAGTTTATATTGACTGTTTCCTAGTATGATTTGATTGCTTATTGTACCCTATGACTATCATTATTAAATGTTGTACCTGATGATTCTTGACTCTTGATTAATGTCTCTTTTCTTTTATGTACACTGAGAGCATTTGCACCAAGACAAATTCCTTGTGTGTCCAATCACACTTGGCCCATGAAGAATTCTGTCTGTCTATCTGTCTATCTATCTATCTATCTATCTATCTATCTATCTATCTATCTATCTATCTATCTATCTATCTATCTATCTATTCTATTCTATTCTATTCTATTCTATTCTTGTCTATTCCAGATGCACCTCAAGAGATGAGCAACTTGAGGCCTGTTGGAAAGTAGATTTCAAATATAAATAAATGTATCCCATGCACGCAATATAACCACATTGTTTTTATTTTGAAGCTATTTTTAATATTTTCTTTTTAATTGCTGAATCTATGTATGTGCATATGTGCCTATGGACCTTCACAGCCCTATTGCTTTGCCCCCCACCCCCCCAAAAATATAGTCCCATTTCCCTGGGGAAAATTAATTTCCCAGTCCTGGTTGAATGAAATAGGGACTCTTTCCATTGGAATAAATAAATATATTAGGGATATATATGTGTGTGTGTGTGTGTATAAGATATATATATTTATGACTGAATATATCTCCTATTTAGGACTGAAATGAAAGCGCATGGCAGACAGAGTGTTCATTGATGAATAGCTTTAATTATTGTTGGTGTATATTTAATAGGCAGGCGTGTTCTTTGAACACTTGCTTAGGAAACGGCTTAAAAATAAGCGTTTCAAGATCAAAAACCTATGAATCTTGCTGATCGTATTTGTCTTAAGACGGCTTGCTTTGTTTCGTGATGATTTAGAGATTTGTTTTAAAGAGGAAACAGATCGTCTTGCGCTTCCCCCCGAGTTGATGGACGTGCCTTCTAAATAATTCATCGGTAAATAAAATTATAAAATCCTATTCTCCGTTCACAATTCCATGCGGGAAGGAGGGGGTGGAAATATATCACCTTTTTCTCCACTTTTGTCTACTTCGGTTGACTGAGGTGGGAGTAACCGCAAACAAAATGTGTGGGGTTTGGGGTCAGGTTGGTATCTTGGTACATTCCTGTGAAGATGACCTTCGACTCAACCTGACCAAGACCAAGTGGCTGTGGTTTCCTGCACCCAGATACAGCCAGCTTATTCCATTGCTGGCCTTGAGGGGAGAAATTTTGACCCCCACAGAGAGGGTGTGCAATCTGGGTGTCCTCCTGGACATACGGCTGTTGTTAGAAGATCATATAGCGGCCGTCGCCAGGGGGGCTTTTTGTCAGGTCCATCGGATCTACCAGTTGCGGCCCTTTCTGGATCGGGGCACACTCCGCACAATCACTTCTGCCTTCATCATTTCTCGTCTAGACTATTGCAATGCTCTCTACATAGGGCTCCCCTTGAAGAGCATCTGGAGGCTTCACCTGGTGCAGAATGCAGCCACGCGGGTGATTCTGGGAGCTTCTCAGAGCTCCCGTGTTACACCGCTCCTGCGCGAGCTGCATTGGCTTCTGGTGGCCTTCCAGGTGCGATTCAAGGTGTTGGTGGTCATCTTCAAAGCGCTCCATGGCTTGGGACCCGGGTACTTACGGGACTGCCTCCTGCCACCATCGGTCTCCCGCTGGCCAGTGCGCTCTCACAGGGTGGGCCTCCTCAGGGTGCCGTCAGCTGGGCGATGCTGGCTGGCGGCCCCAAGGGTGCGGGCCTTCTCTGTGGGAGCACCCTCCCTTTGGAATGAATTACCCCCGGAGATGCGGACTATCCCTGACCTGCGAACCTTCCAGCGTGCACTGAAGACCCATCTTTTCCAACAAGCTGGTCTGGCCTAATATCATTGGAATGGTTTCAATTTTTTGTAACTTTTTACCCTGTTTTATTATCTTATTATAGTTTTAATCTTTCAGCCTTTATTTAATTCATTTTAATCTATTTTTAAATTTTATATTTGTAATTGTATTGTTTTTAGCTGGACTGTACACTGCCCCAAGTCCCAACTTGGGAAAGGGGGCGGTATACAAACTTAAATAAATAAATGACCTATTATATATTTTTCTTGCTCAAAGTCAAAACTTCTGGCAATGCCATTGGCTACCAAAGCTTCGGGTTTCAGGCTAAGCATGATGAATGACCAAGAATGGAGTGGGTGACCTTGTAAATGTTAGGTCAAGTAGAGTTGGCTCTAATTTCACAGTCAAAACACCAAAGAGACTTGAACATGAGAAAAAGACAGCAATGAGAATTCCTAAATAACAAGACAGAGGCCCCTGGGAATGAGCTGCGTGCTTATAGAAGGCAGAAAAAGTGTTAGCAAACTTTTCCTTTAAAAATATACAAGGCAAAAAAGTATTAGTTTGTGGAATTAGCAGAATAGGAAGGCAAACTTTGGAGATACAAAAGAAGAAATAGGCAAACAGAGTGGAAGGAGGCCAGGAGATCCCGGAATTATAGATCTGATAAAAGGACTAAAATCAAAAATTCCCAGAACTATTTATCTCAGGATTTTTTGGAGGCTGTCATGGTAACTTGAAATCAAAGGTCACCACTAGAGATTATTGTTATTTTGGATAATTAACTCCAGAAGAAGGATGTCATTCATGCTGGCAAATTGTAAAGCAACAACTGTTGCTATGTTGCAGGAAAGCAGATCTTTGAACAGGTTCATACACGGATTCTTAACTGTTGGTTCCTTCATTCTTGGGAGTAGTGCAAACTTTGTCCTTTAGATCAGTTTTCTCAACCTCAGTGATTTTAAGATAGGTAGACTTCAACTTCCAGAAGATACATGGATTTCAATTTCCAGAAGATAGGTAGACTTCAATTTCCAGAAGATTGGTGGACTTCAACTCCCAGAAGACGGGTGGATTTCAACTCCAAGAAGATAGGTGGGCTTTAATTTCTAGAAGACAGGTGGATTTCAATTCTCAGAAGATAGGTGGACTTCAATTTCCAGAAGATGGGTGGACTTCAATTTCCAGCTCTGCTCCTGGGGAGTTTCATGCAAGTTGTAGCATCATCATATATAATTTACCCAGTGATATCATGATAAATCTGATGTCCCTCTTTCCTCCTCTAAGACAGACACACCAATATGCTTACCCACAAAAACCTGAACCAGGGGTCAAATAGTCAAGTTGCTGTGTGAATCTCCTACAAGGTCTTTAACTAATCTGGTTAAGGGATCACAGTGTAAGGACGATTGGATCCTAGTGAACTTCTGACCTGCTTGTCAACTTTTGATGATACTGATCAGCACGAGGATTGAATACATAAAGATTTATTTCCAGCCCTTGAGGATGGGTAGGATTTATGAAGAGAATGTGGGTCTTAGGTTGAACTTTCAATGAAGCCTTGTGGTCAAAGAGTTTCTAATTCTTAAGTTCTGTTGTCCTAGTTTTACTCTGACTCCAGCAACTGTAACTGAACTATTACATAGTTCTGGTTTAATAGACCTGTAACATGGAACAATTTAGTAGTTCAAATTCTCTTGCTCAGAAAAAGGACATCTCCATTGCATCAGGATCAGCCTCAAAACCAAAAATCTCTTGATGACATTAGAACCTACATCTTGCCCGTAAAAAATTGCAACCACAGGTCCCTGAAGTAATAATGATGGCCCTTTAGAGAAGAAACAGCAAATGTTAAGAACCATTGGCCCTTTCCTCCTACAAGCCATGTCCACGAGCTAATGGACTGAAAAGTCAAGATGGTGGACGTTTCAAACCACATCTTGAAGGTAGCCCTGGACATTTTGCTCCTAACTCAGGAAGGAGGAGGAGGAGGAGGAGGAGAGAAGGAAGAGGAGGAGGAGGAGGAGGAGGAGGAGGAGGGGGAGGAGGAGAAGAAGAAGAAGAAGAAGAAGAAGAAGAACTACAACAACAACAATAACAACAACAACAACAACAACAACAACAACATCCAAGAAAATACCCTAGAAAACCACCTAAACCCAAACAATGCCAACAACACAAATCATGGATGGATTCCAACATCACAAACCCAACCCTCTGTTTTAGCACGGACATTACAAGAGGCGGGACACGCACCATTATCACCCTCCCTGTCAATTTGGGTCCCGTTTCCAGCCTTGTGTTCTCAGACTAAAGAGGCCTTGTGCTCTCCCTCCCTCCCCCTCAACCGAGCGTAGCAAATTCACCGGTGTTAATACAGCTGCAATAAATACGTCTGTCGGGTTGGAATGGGAACGTTGGCACAAAGTGTTACTGTTTGCTTTTGATGGATTTCCCCTGGCTGGGAAGACCCCTGAAAACAGATGCTTGGCAGACTTCATCCTCCTCTGAAACAGAAGAAAACGATCCAGAAGCTTGGCCGTAAAACAGGGGGGAGGGAAAGAAAAGAAAAGAAAAGAAAAAAGAAAAGAAAAGGAAGAAAAGAACACTGCCGGTGCACATCGGGGTCAACGCTGCTTTGACACAAGATTGATGAGATGTTTTCCCTTCTTTTCAGTTAAGTGTTCGTGACCAATGGGGGGTCTGGACACTTGAACTTGGGTGGGGTGTGTAATTGGCATTGTTGAGCGGAATGCCCATTAACAATGTCGAGGGATCAGGGCCCAGGCCAGTGGTTCTTCTCCGTTGTCAACATCCCAGTCGTACAACGCCCAAACTGAAAAATAATGCCGATCCAAATCCCTGTTGGGTGCAAGAAACGAAACCGTGCGATCTGAAGATCGGAGAACAATGTCACTGGAAAAGATTGTGGCAGCGTTCTCATCACCAAGATCTCTTTGCCAAATTCAAGGTCAACTTCCACCACCACCACCCAAATGTAAACATGGAATAATGTAAGCGTACTAAGAAACCTCTTTGGAGAATGTCTTAACTTTCTTAGGATCTACGTAGATTCTCAATCATCCAGGTCATGGTTGTCCCAAAGGTGCTTCTCCAGAAGGCAACTGGACATTCTTGGGTGTTTTGTTTTGTTTTTGAAAATGTTTTAATTCTCATCCAACTTCAGTTCTTTAGCTGAATTAAAACAAATGTTCTCGACTTTAATAGGCATATCCACCAGTTAAAGATCATAGGATCTTCTGTTCCTTTCAAAACATTCACACAATCTTCAGGATAAGGAATTCACTCATAAAAAAGACCCTGACGGGACATGAAATAGAGGAGTTTGGGTTTGTAAACCCTCAAAACTCATCAGGGGTTCACAATCTAGAACAGGGATCGGCAACCTTAAACACTCAAAAGAGCCATTTGGACCCATTTTCCACAGAAATGAAAACATCGGGAGCTACAAAAACCCTTCCCATTGCCTGACTATTTTCTCAGCTGCCACAAAACTAGCCTATGTGGTTGAATTAAACATTCTGTTTTCTTCTGAAACTTTTCTTTTCTGGGATTTATCCATGATTGGCCTACCAGGGGTCAAAAAGCTTAATAAAACGTGTGCCAGCAGATGTCGCACATTGGTGGTTATGATGCATATTTTGAGTGACAGGGAGCCGCAGCAGAGGGATGCTGCTCTGGAGCCACATGAGGCTCCAGAGCTGTGGGTTGCCGACCCCTGATCTAGAAGAATCCCGCTACTACCTCTGCAAATGTTGCAATCTCAGGTCAGGTCCCCCAAACATCTCCCAAATGTTCTACATGAACACCATCTGGTCATAAGACCTGGTGGATCTCATAGGATTTCAAGCTTTTTTTTCAGATGGTATGTTGGGGTCCCAGATGATGGAAGGGTGGGTGCCTCAATCCCAGGATCTGAAGGGCTTTGAAGAGCTTGACAAGTGAAAAGACCACGCTGGAAAACAAATCGGGAGTTTTGATGGGAAGGGAGGTTTGGAAATCCAAGATCAGAAGGAGGGAAGTGCAAAACGATATTCTTCCCGATTTCATGCATGACTCGAATAATGAGCATTAAAAGCTCAGCGTGTTACATTTGATCAGAAAATGTGGTTCTCTTAATTTTAGCTGGTTTCCTTTACACAGATTTTACATGAAAGATAAGCCTTAGCTAGTGCGAGTGTCAAAAAATCCCACGCTTCTAACACTATGAGTATAGAAGGCGAGGTACAGGAGACGAGATGCCGTGTGTGTTGTTCTGGAATACATTTACTTATTTACGGAACCATCAAAGGGGCAGCAGTTGTGTCTCGCAAGCTAGCAAATTGTAACAGATGACAAGAACACAACCGGATAATCAGCTGGGGGGTGGGGAGTTGTCTGTTTTTACAACTGCTCCAACCTCCCAAGACAACTGGAATCCCCATGGCGGTCTGTGCCAGGAGAGTCCTCTTCCTTCCAGTCCTGAACCCCTCGAATAGGACAGGAGGTTCAAAGGCCATCTTCTCAGCCATCCATCTTCAAGGACCTTCCAAATGACATGGACCTCACTGAGGTTTTCCCATTCTTCTGAAGCCCAAAGAATCTCTCTGTTATCTTCTGAAACTTTTCTTTTCTTGGATTTATCCATGGTTGGCCTGCCAGGGGTCGAAAAACTTAATAAATTGTGTGCTGGCTGGTTGTGATGCATATTTGAGTGACAGGGAGCCACAGCAGAGGAATGGAAGAGCCACATGTGGCTCCAGAGCTGCGGGTTGCCTCCAGAGCTGCGGCCAGGAAGCTTTGGGGCCTCAAGTAATGCGTTGATGTCTCAAGCTATCCCACTACAATGCCCAACATTCATGACCATCAACGGTGGTTTTAATTCAAGGCACATTTGGGGAAAAAAATTAATAGTTAAAATACATAGAAATCTTCCATGGTCTACAGAGATTCTCAATCATCCAGGTCCGGGTTGACTCAAAAGTGCTTTTTTTCAAGAGACAACTGGACTTTCTGGTTTCTTCTTTGAAGACGTTTCGCTTCTCATCCAAGAAGCTTCTTCAGCTCTGATCTTCCATGGCCTTCTCTTCACCCCACATGGCCTTGGTCTACTCAAATAATGTGTTTGTCAGGATTCTGGCACTTAACCCCAATTAAATCATGAGTCTTGAGCCAAACTTCCAAAACTTCAAAGGATTTATTGGGAGTTAACATGCCGGCACTGCCTCGGTGTGGTTGACTCTGAGACAAATCATTCATTGTCACCCTTGACCCTGGTTTTCCCCCCACCCCTCTGGGTGTATCATAATTCATATTCTCCAATGGAACACATCCATAGCCCAGAGTCATCCATCAGGCTCTCCAGTTAGAATTTTGCGCTGCAGAAACTTCAGTCACCTAGTTACTATCTTTGAAAACTATTTATGGAATGCACTTTTGATTTCCAAGCTGCCTCACTGCTCTTTTCCCCCTCCCTTTCTGTTGGCAACTCTAAAAAGATCATACAAGTGTTGATTGTTGAGCTATCCCACTACAATGCCCGTCATCCATGCCTGTCATGGTGACCTTAATTCATGGCATGTTTTGAAAAAGAAGCTGGAAGTAGCGAGCTTAGTCTAAGTACACAGAAACGCCAATATTTCATGTGAGGGGTCTGTAGATATTTTCACAGCCTTCTTTTTGACTCAAGTGTTATACGGGTCCTCAATGGAAGGCAGGTTGGTAGTCATTGTTTTTTCAAATGAGTATTTGAAAAAAACAGAATAAAGTATAAAGATTTATTTCAAGCTTAAGGTGTCTATAAGAATCTGAACTACTGACAGTTCAAGCTAATTGGTGGTAGAAATTGGTCAACGGAATTCAAGGTGGGCTGGACTTAAATCTCTGGTGGGCACGATGGGATTTCAAACCGATAACACACTTGACTCTTCCCTCCCTCTGGCTCAGCCTGGTTATCTCCTATACATATACCACCCTGGATAAAATTACAACTTGTGTTTAAAAAGGGGTGGTGTTTGGATCCCATTGGTTGCAGTTGCCATCTTGATTTCCTTTTAACTTCTCTCAACAGATATCTCTACAAGGAGGGGGTTTAACTACCCAAAGGAACAGAAAGAGAAATCAGCCAATTAATCACTGTAGACAACAAAATGAGTGAAAACCTTCATTCATTTTTCTAGCATGTCTGATATTCTGTCTCAGGAAACATAAAACTATCTTGGTAAGATTACCTTCGCTGGAAAAATTATTACTAATTTTTCTTGAGCTCTCCCCATGTTAATCTATTAACTATTACCCTAATATCTTCACAATATTGCAACATGCCTGTTTAGCAGCTTTACGGTATTAATAAGAAAATTCCAACTAAGCTATTCAAAAAAAATTGAATATAGAGCTTTAAAAGAGCTTTAAGATTTTTTGGGGGGGGCATTTAGACCCGGACATGAAATTCACTTAAAATGGCAGCGAGAATTAATATTTGAGATTCTCACCAAAGCTTTAAGTGGGCTTTTCTAAAGCAACAGGGGGTAAGGGTATTATCCCCCATCGTTCCTGAAGGGAAAAGATCTTTGCAGAAAGATTTGTCTCACGAGAGAAAAGCTGTACGGTCCCAAACATATATAATATTTTTCTCATCTTTGTCATTGACTGACACACACACACCGTTCGGCCAAGGGAGGGGTCGAAACAGAAGTTTTCATCAGAGGAGATGAGCTACGGAGTTGGCACAGCAGTCCATTTCTAGAGCCAAAAATAAATTTAGACGCTTAGAGCAAAAGTCCAAGGTCTCTGTGGTTGCTTACCAGCGTCCAGTGGAGCTAGTGGCAGACTCGGACAGTGCATCGGAGGCAGAGATGGGGCCAGGGCAGTCCAACAGTTATCAGCTGCCTTCGGAGTCAGAGATCAGTGGGGAAGAAGAGCAGCTGGAGCCTGTTCCCAGTGTGCGCATGCACAGAGCTGCCAGAAGAAGGGAACAGCTAAGGAACAAGGGTCAACTCAGGAGTAAAGGCTCAGGTGGACGGTGAATGGCCCCTCCCAGAGGGAATAAAGAGGAGCAAAAGGGGAGAGGGGTTTGCAGGAGACAATTAGTTCATTTGGGTGAAGATCTGTTCCTGGCTTCTTGCCAAATAATTGCTGCTACAGCGTGGCGTTTGGAAGATATCTGCCTGGCAACTCTCGAAACCTGATAAAGGTCTGTCATTGTGAATGAGTCTCATGAAAGACTGTTTGCCGGGATTTTGCTGGAGAGGAGTTTACTTTAACCTAAATAAAAGGGTTTTTATCGGGACGAGGAGTTGGCTTCATGGTCTTGGGAAGGTCTGGATCTCCTCAGATTTGCTGGCAGTGTTTAACCTTTCCTGCTAACTTTTCCAGAGGTGTTAGGAAACCAGAAGGGTGCACCATAAAGCACAGGAAACCTAGTCCAACCACCTGCTTAAGCAGGAAACAAAGTATAATCAGCCGATTCTCTCTGCTCCTCCAGAATCTGTGTTTTTTCTTTCTTTCCTTCCCCATTTCATCATCTTATATTTTAATTATCCTGGATGCTCCTGGAATTAAGGCAGGGAAGAAAATGGCCAGGATGAAAATTAACCACCTTGCTTAGCAACAGAAATTCTGGCCCAGAATCCTGGTCCTAAGTCGAGGACTACCAAGAGACGACAAGGTGGCGCAGTGGTTAGAATACAGTATTGCAGGTTAACTCTGTCCACTGTCATCAGTTTGATGCTCACCGGCTTAAGGTCAACTCAGCCTTCCATCCTTCCGAGGTTAGTAAAATGAGGATCCAGATTGTTGGGAGGCAAGAGGCTGACTCAGTAAACCGCTTAGAGGGGGCTGTAAAAGCACTGCGAAGTGGTATATAAGTCTGAGTGCTAGTGCTAAGTGGGAAGGAAGGAAGGAAGGAAGGAAGGAAGGAAGGAAGGAAGGAAGGAAGTCTGTAAAACACTATGGTATGAAGCAGCGCTAGTGCTAAGTTCAAAGGAAGGAAGGAAGGAGGGAGAGAGGGAGGGAGGGAAGGAAGGAAGGAAGGAAGGAAGGAAGGAAGGAAGGAAGGAAGGAAGGAAGGAAGGAAGGAAGGAAGGAAGGAAGGAAGGAAGGAAGGAAGGAAGGCTGACAAACACTATGGTATGGAGCAGTATATATGTCTGAGTGCTAGTGCTAAATACAAAGAAAGGAAGGAGGCAGGGAGGGAGGGAGGGAAGAAAGGAAGGAAAGAAGGAAGGCTGTAAAACACCATGGTATAAAGCAGTATATAAGTCTGAGTGCTATTACTATTCCTTCCTTCCTTCCTTCCTTCCTTCCTTCCTTCCTTCCTTCCTTCCTTCCTTCCTTCCTTCCTTCCTTCCTTCCTTTCCTTCCTTCCTTTCCTTCCTTCCTTCCTTCCCTCCCTCCCTCTTATTCCCTTTCTCATTGTCCTTCCTTCCTGATGGTACAGTAGTTAGGATGCAGCATTGCAGGCTAACTCTGCCCACTGCCAGCAGTTCGATCCTGACCAGCTCAAGGTTGACTCAGCCTTCCGTCCTTCCGAGGTCGGTAAAATGAGGACCCCCGATGGTTGGGGGTGGGGGCAAGAGGCTGACTCTGCAAACGGCTTAGAGAGGAAACACACCTCCTTCCCACTGAATTCCGAAGGAGCCTGTAGCATCCTTTTAGCCTAGCCCATTACATCCCAAAAATATAAGTTTTTGTGCACTGCAGCCCAGTTCATCAGACCCACGGCTACAAGAGCTCCCCCAAGCTTGTGCCTTTTCATAAGATTTAAAAGGTGCCACAGACTTCTCTTGATTTATGGCAGGTCTTACAGGCTAACTAACTACTCCTGTAATCCTTTCCTTTTTGGCCAGTGGCCAGCACCTCTGGCCAGAGCGAACTAATCTTTACAAGGAGATCACATGTCAATGTCCCAAAACTAAAACCCGGGTGATGCACGCCGCCAGCTGTCTGCCAGGAATTCAATGGTAAGCAGAGTATTGCCTCACGCCCTTTGTAGGATGGAGGGAGGGAAATCAGAGCTGAAAATATCCTTTAGATTAGAATATGTGCAATCTACTCCCATCTAGGAGGATTCCACGGGCGGAAAGACACAAAGCGAAGTGAAACTTGAAATATTTTATATTTTTAAAAAATGCAGCACAAAGCATTAAGAGAATGGATGGGTCTGTGTTCGGCTTGCAGCTATTAACAATGATAGCAATCTTCCAATATTTGAGGGGCTGCGACAAGAGAGGAAGGGATCAAGCTATTTTCCAAGGCCTTCCCGAAGACCAGACAAGGAATAATAGATGGAAACTGAAAAAGGAGAGATTCAACCTGGAAATAAGGAGGAATTTCCTGCCAGTGAGAACAATCAACTGATGGAACAGAAGTTGCCTTTGGAAATTGTGGGAGTTTCATCCCTGGAGGCTTTCAAGAAGAGACTGGACTGCCATCGGTCAGAAATGGTGTAGGGTCTTCTGCTTGGGCGGGAGGTTGGACTAGATGACCTACAAGGTCCCTTCCAACTCTGTTAATCTGTTAAACAAGACCACAAGGCCATATGGTATCACCTTAGCTCAACCCATCAAACCTTAAGACAATCAGAAGCACGGATATCCATGCTAGTTTTTTTAACACCGCTGACATGGGGTATTTTTTATTATTATTGTTAATGTTGTTGTTGTTATTCCAGTCCCCAGATTTGAAGGCATGTGAAGCTGATTTTGTCCAGGCAGAGCTTCCAAAAATTGCAAGAAACAGGAGGAGAAGGGAATTTATCTGATATTACAGTAGCTTTTCTTCTCTGTCAGCTTTCTGGAACATCCCTTCTTTCTTTCTTTCTTTCTTTCTTTTAAAAAAAGGCTCCTAATGCATGATTAAAATATCACATGAAACTGAAAAAAAAAATTATACTTAATTTCTGGGCAGCCTCTGAGCACACATCCATGCTGTTTTCTTGGCAAATCTCAGGGAGGCACTTGGGATAGGTCAAAAAAAGTCAAGACCATGGCTGCGATAATACAATCATTTTTTAAAAAAAATCTATGTTGTGGCCAGTGTGATTTCTTTAACCATATCCTGGGAAATATACACTCTACTACTGTTTTTTTCCAGTGTTATTTTTTTCCCCTCTTTTCCAATCCAATCTGGGATTTCCTTTTGGTCTCCTTTTCCTACCATCCAGATTCCATCTTGCTTAATGTTGGGAAATTAGTTAAAATGCTGCACCTTCCTTCCTTCTTTCCTTCCTTTCTTCCTTCTCTATCCTGTCCTTCCTTGTTTCCCCTTCTTCTACCTTCTTTCTTTCCTTCTCATCTTCTTTGGTCCTTCCTTCCTTCCCTATCTCTTCTTTCCTTACTATCTTTCCCTTCCATGCTTCCCTTTCTCCCACCTTCCTTTTTTCCTTCTCATCTTTACTCCTTCCTTCCTTCCTTCCCTATCTCTTCCTTCCTTCCTATCTTTCCCTTCCTTGCTTTCCTTTCTCCCCTCTTTTTTTCCTTCTCATCTTTACTCCTTCCTTCCTTCCTTCCTTCCTTCCTTCCTTCCTTCCTTCCTTCCTTCCTTCCTTCTTTGCTTGCTTGGTTGCTTGCCCTCCTGGTGGGATGCCAGACTTTTACATAAGAGACGATTTGGGTATTTTGCTATTGGAGTTGGGGTCTCTTGAAAGGAACGTACTCCTTCCAGCTTAAGAGGACGTAACAGGTACTTCAAAGCTATTGGGGGCATTTTCACAGAAGGAGTGATTTGCCCTTGCTGAAGACCTTCACCCAGATTTGGGAGGGAGACTGAAGTTTCCTTTACAGGAAAAGGGTAGGGGGCTTCTTTAATTGCCAAACCTTCTCCCTTCTGCTTCTCCTCACCCAGCCTTTCCCACGATAGGATTAAGATACACTACTCATCTCTGCAGCTGAAAACACACCCACCCCATCCTGTCTAAAAACATCTGGAAGTGTTGCTTTCCATCTGGTTTTGGGGAGAAACCATCCAACACCCCCACCACCACCACTTCAAGAAGGTTCAGGGGCTCCGATTTCCCAGCGGGCTTTAAATTTGGTCCCCTCTAGAAGGCACCAAGTTGGATGAGGAGGAGGAGGAGGAGGAGGAGGAGGAGGAGGAGGAGGAGGAGGAGGAGAAGAAGAAGAAGAAGAAGAAGAAGAAGAAGAAGAAGAAGAAGAAGAAGAAGAAGAAGAAGAAGAAGAAGAAGAAGAAGAAGAAGAAGAAGAAGAAGAAGAAGAAGAAGAGCAGGAAGGAGGAGGAGAAGGAGGAGGAGAGGAGGAAGAGGAGAAGGAGGAGGAGAGGAGGAAGAGAAGGAAGAGGAGGAAGAGAAGGAAGAGGAGGAAGAGAAGAAAGAGGAAGAAGAGGAGGAGGAAAGCTACAGAGAAGAGAAACGAAAGAGGATCGCCTTTTTTCTCCCACGGGGTGGGGGAAGAGTTGTTTTTTTTTAAAAAAAATCAAAGATTAAAAAGAGACACTTTGGCGTAATGGTTAAAGCCTCAGGCTAGAAAACCGGGAGTCGGTGAGTTCTAGTCCCGCCTTGGGCACAAGCCAGCTGGGCGATCTTTGGCCAGTCACTCTCTCTCTATCCCAGGAAGGAGACAATGGCAAAGCACTTCTGGGGGAAAAAATAAACTGCTCAAGGAAACTCCAGCCAGGCACCAAAAGTCAACTTTGACTGGGAGGCACTAAAAATTAAAAACGAAGGGAAACAGGCAGGTACGAAAACCAGTTTATTCGACACCCCACCCCCTTGTTAAACTGGTTTTCAAAAGACACCTGATTATTTAACAACGGATTCCTCCCAAACCCGTCGCTTTTTTTCTTTCTTTCTTTTTTTCTTTCTTTTTCTTTTTCAGGATTCTTTCCAAGTTGGTGGTTTTCACGCTAATACCTCGCGGCTCTTACTCCGGAGAACTTAGCTGGGCAGCGCCATTCCGGGGGAGGATGGCAGCCTTGTGAACCCCGGAAACCTCGCCCCATTCTGGACGGTTTCCCCATCCCAGGAAAGTAGCCTCCCCCCCCCCTCGCTTCATCTTTCGGGAAAAGGCGGACGGTGTGGCCGGACTGATTGGCTGGGAATGAGGGCGGCTGTAGTCCCGGACCTCCCAGTGCCTCAAGGAAGAATTCAAACCAAGTTAGTCCCAGCCTGTGAGCATATTCAGGAAACAAAGCAGAATTCTCCCTTTTTCTCTCCCCTAAAAATGAAACTCACACACACACACACCGCCTTTTCCCTTCCCCAAATCCTCGTTGTGGTTTGCTCGTCTGAATGCATTGAGTTTCTGCGCTATTTCCAGGGAAGCCTTTTTTAAAAAAAAAACCGAATAATGCGAGGTTAGACTATTCTAGTGGCAGAAAAACGTTTTCGGTTCTTTTCGTTTGTCGCTCCCTGCACGGGTTGCGACCCCAAAGATGCTTCCGAAGTTCACCCCGGCCCTGGGAAAAAAAAATGTCCACGATAGAAATGTCTTAGGATACACGTCTGAAAGGCCTGCTAGAAGGAAAGGAAGGAAGGAAGGAGAGAGAGAGAGAGAGAGAGAGAGAGAGAAAGAAAGAAAGAAAGAAAGAAAGAAAGAAAGAAAGAAAGAAAGAAAGAAAGAAAGAAAGAAAGAAAGAAAGAAAGAAAGAAAGAAAGAAAGAAAGAAAGAAAGAAAGAAAGAAAGAAAGAAAGAAAGAAAGAAAGAAAGAAAGAAAGAAAGAAAGAAAGAAAGAGTAAAACTCCGTTGCAGCGATTTGACTCCGAAATGCGGCATTTTCTGGAATGGAGGATCCCAAATCCTGACCTGGGGCTTATAAACCGCGATTTATAGTTTAGTGGGAGATCCTGGCCAACTGTGGTTTATTCAACCTGAAGCTTTAAGCGAGTCGTGCTTCGGCTCGGTGAGAGGTGGGATTTGCTCCAAGTTCGGAGTTTAGGATTTTGAGGGATTTTTTATTTTATTTTATTTTCTCTTCTGTAAGCGAGGACAAGTCTCGGAAGCAGAAGATACTGATGAAAACACGAAAACGTCACCAATGGCCTGCGAGGAAACCAAACTTATAACACGCGCACTCGTTAACATAATCAGCCGAATTAATCAAACGAGGAGGAAGATGAGGATGAGGCTTAAGAACAAACCGCAATTGGTCGGGTTCACACGACGCGGTGAAGGCCAAACGAGGAATGGTACCAAACGCAAGCTGTGAATTCACACGTGGCAAAATAAAATCTAAAAACAAAAGCACGTATTTGGGTTTAATTTGGGGGGGAGGGTCGTTTTCCTGCCACCTTAGAGCTCCCAGACCTGATCCTGATAACCCATTATCCCCAGCCGCCGCATCCATGGGACAGGGAGTCCAAGGGTAGGGAAGAGCCGAGGGCAAAGAAACCCGGTTTTTCGGTGTTCAAAGTACGTCTGAAGACGCGACGGGCGTTTATAGGGGTTAGGGTCCAATCCAGCCCATCTACCCACCTCCCGATTTTCTACCCCTCCTTTTCGTCTTGTTAGCTCTCCCTCCCTCCGCGGCGTCTCTTTCCCAGCCTCTTCCTCCGGGTCGTAAAAATTTTAAGAGGCCCGACGATCCGAGACACGCGTTCAAAGCCTCGCGGGGCTGCCGTGAAGTTCGCTTCCAAAAATCAAAGTGAATTCGTAAAAACCGGCCGCCGTTTCCCCAACCCCCCCCCCACCCCCGGTCTCTTCAAAAGCTGCCCCCTCCCACCTTCCCAAAATAGTTATTAGCTGTGAGTCCGACGGGGGCTTGGCTGGAACTAAACTACCCCGGCGCCGTTCAGACGGGTCTCCAGCTGCACGGCCGAAGGATTTCTGTCTCCTTTGAGCCCCCCACACACCCCCCAACCTCCTCCCCGGGGCCTGGAAATTGAGGGGGGGCGGGTAACTCAAATACAACAAAAAGCCCCCTTCGTTCCTGAACAGAGAGTCCCAACAAGTCCCGCCGTTCGCAGCCCGGAGAAGAGAACTCGGAACTCGTAAAGAAGAGTCGTCGTCGATAAAATAATCAGCCGAATTAATCAAACGAGGATGAGGATGACGCCCAGGCGAAGCGGAACGGAGATAAGACTTTTGTAGCCTGGGAACAAAAGAGAAACAGAGCCGAAGAAGCTTCTTTGGATGGGAAGCGAAACGACTTCAAAGAAAAGCCAGAAAGTCTTGGGGTCGGGGCGGGGGAGGGGGGGGCGGGACTCTTTTGGGACAACCGTGACTGAGAATCTCCATAGACCCCCCCACCAAAAAAAAAATGAAGTTGATTTGCCAAGAATTAAAAAGATTTGAAATCAAAACTATTTTTTTTAATTTATTTTAATATATGTGTATGTGTGTGTGTGTTTTGAGACAATTAAAGGGCTCGGTGAAACCTCCAGCTTCAGGGGCAGTCTACCTGAGCGTTAGGCTTTAAGGAGAGAGAGAGTGGCCCTGGTCTCGGCAACGGCCTGTGAGCTTCCCCAGAAACAGAGAGGAGGTGGAGGCGCTGCGCGGAACGGAATCGGCAGCCCGGCGATCCCCTCCGCGTAATTTGCGCGCTCCGTCGGGTCTCCGCCTTGGGAAGCGCCGGCCCGAAACCGAGCCCTCCCTTCGGAAAGAGGAGGAAGCAAGAAGGCCCGGCGATCGAGTGGAAACCCCACCTTGGAGTATAATAATAATTAAAAAAAATAACACCGGGTTTTAAGAAAAACTTTTGAAAGTTTTGGAAACTTTTTCTGCAATCCGAAAGAGAAGTTTGCACCGGTTTGCTTCTTGACATCAACAAAAAAAGCGCTTTTGGGGGGCTGGGGAACCCTCAGAATCACACACACACACATACAAAAATGCACACCCCTGACACAACACACACAAAAGCAGGGTGGCAGGAAGACAAAGAGTTTTCCTTGCTCCATCCTTTACTCCAAGAATTGGATGGAGCTTGGAACAAGATGCCCTGCAGGAACTCCAGAGCTGCTTATCCTTTCCCCAGAAGTTCTCCAGGCCTTTGCACTAAGCCAAAGTTGGCTTCATTGTGGTTTATGGGTGGCTGAGCATAATCTTTGCAGAGATTGGACTGCCATTTGTCAGAAATGGTGAAGGGTCCCCCGCTTGGGGGGGGGGGGGTTGGACTAGATGACCTACAAGGTCCCTTCCAACTCTGATTATCTGTTATTTGTAACTGGCTGCAACTCAGGTAGATGCGACTAAGGGCTGCAGGGCCCTGCTTGGCAGGCTGAGGGTCCTGAAATTAAATCGGATTTCATGTATGTTGCCCCTGCAAAATTATAGGCAGATAATAGGGCTGCTCCTGGTGTATTTTTGTTTTCTTTTCTGGTAGAGGAGGAGGAGGGGGGGGGAGGAAGGAAGGAAGGAAGGAAGGAAGGAAGGAAGGAAGGAAGGAAGGAAGGAAGGAAGGAAGGAAGGAAGGAAGGAAGGAAGGAAGGAAGGAAGGAAGGAAGGAAAAAAGAGAAGAAAGCACTCTGGTACAGCTATGATAGAGACCCTCTTGGAAGATCTGGAAAACCAAGTTGGAGAGAAAAATCTGTCTTTGACGTTGCTAAGAGTCAACAAGGACTTTGTGACACATAATCAATCAATATGAAAACAATAGTTTGCTGCCATGTATTGATTTGGGCAGCAAAAGGTATTTACAGTAGGACCCTCTCTGGTTGGCTGGTTGGCTTCGTGAAAGAAATTAAGCAAAGGGTCACACTGCAGGCATATTAGAAGAGATCAGAACAGAATAACAGAGCTGGAAGGGACCTTGTAGGTCATCTAGTCCAACCCCCTGCTCAAGCAGGAAGCCTTATGCCATTCCAGACAAGTGGCTCTCCAGTCTCTTCTTTAAAGCCTCCAGTGATGGAGAACTCATAACTTCGGCAAGCAACTTGTTCCACTGATTAATTGCTCTGTCAGGAAATTTCTCTTGAGTTCTAGGTTGCTTCTCTCTTTGATTTATTGCAAACATTACATCTATTACAACACTCACAGGCTATAGAAACACTTTAAGTCAGGGGTGAGCAATTAATTTTCCCCCAGGGTCACATGAGAAACCGGGACATGTTAATTAGTCAAGGAATGGAAAACATAACTAATTAACACAGGTATGAAGTTAATCCTATACACAAAGGATTAATAATCTATTATCTGTTATTTATCATCTGCCATCTATCAGTATCTATTATCTGTCATCTATCAATATATCTATGTATCTATTATCTATATTATCTGCCTTTCTATCTATCATCTATGTACCTATGTACCTATCTATCTATCGGTATCTAGCTATGTATGTATGTACCTATGTACATATGTAAGATGCGGTGGCTCAGTGGCTAAGACGCTGAGCTTGTCGATCAGAAAAGTCGGCAGTTCGGTGGTTCGAATCCCTAGCGCTGCATAATGGAGTGAGCTCCCGTTCCTTGTCCCAGCTTCTGCCAACCTAGCAGTTCGAAAGCATGTAAAAAGTGCAAGTAGAAAAATAGGGAACCCTTTGGTGGGAAGGTAACGGTGTTCCGTGCGCCTTTGGTGTTTAGTCCTGCTGGCCACATGACCACGGAGATGTCTTTGGACAACGCTGGCTCTTCGGCTTTGTAATGGAAATGAGCAGCGCCCCCTAGAGCTGGAAATGACTAGCACAGATGTATAAGGGGAATCTTTACCTTTACCTATGTACATATATACCTATGTATGTATGTATCTCTTGGTATCTATGTACATACGTATCTATCTCCACCTATCCTTCTATTTTGTTAATTAAACAAATCTATACAGCTACCCAATTCACACACAAGTGAGTCGCCATATCTAAGCCACCCAAAATCTAACCAAGTTAAAACAAGCTTTACCCAATGGGTAGTTCTCAGCAGGATGACACCCGCTGGCCAAAACAAAATCTGGACACTTCATTGGGAAGAAGAAAGAAGGAGGAGGAGGAGGAGGAGGAGGAAGAAGAAGAAGAAGAAGAAGAAGAAGAAGAAGAAGAAGAAGAAGAAGAAGAAGAAGAAGAAGAGGAGAGAGGAGGAAGAGGAGAGGAAGAGAGAAGAAGAAGAAGAAGAAGAAGAAGAAGAAGAAGAAGAAGAAGAAGAAGAAGAAGAAGAAGAAGAAGAAGAAGAAGAAGAAGAAGAAGAAGAAGAAGAAGAAGAGCAGGAAGGAGGAGGAGGAGGAGAAGGAGGAGGAGGAGGAAGAGGAGGAGGAAGAGAAGGAGGAGAAGAAGAAGAAGAAGAAGGTAGGTAGGTAAGAAGGAAGATGGATAGATTGATTTAGGTAGGTAGGTAGGAAGGAAGATGGGTGGATGGATGGATGGATGGATGGATGGATGGATAGATAGATAGATAGATAGATAGATAGATAGATAGATAGATAGATAGATAGATAGATAGATAGATAGATAGATAGATAGATAGATAGATGTAGGTGGGTGGGTGGATGGATGGATGGATGGATGGATGGATGGATAGATAGATAGATAGATAGATAGATAGATAGATAGATAGATAGATAGATAGATAGGTAGAATAGATGATACAGAGCGAGAGAGAGGGAGGGAAGGAGAAAGAAAGAGAAAGAGAAAGAGAGAAATGTATGTGTGCACATTTATTTATTTACTCCCAACGCATCCATTAGAGGAAAGCACCCTGTGGCAAATATATGTTGTTACCACAGTAACATAAAATGGCTGCTGGCCCATCTTTTCTAGTGGGCAAACAAGGCAGGTGGGGGCCAGCAATGAGGACTTTTTTTGAGTTGTGATCATTTTTGGAAGAACAGAATATACCCGCATAAGTTTCGGGGAGCATTTTCTGGTGGCTTTGTTTTGGATTTTTTTTTTTTAAAAAAAATGGCTTAAAAAGGATGCCAACGAGTATCTCCCAGAAATACAAAAACGGGGTTTGCAACCTTGTTTTGAGCACCCCAAAAGGGTCTCTTTCCCAAGGTCAAAAGCAAAGGAGTCTGGGATTAAATTCGGTCTGCCAAATGGGCTTTGAGAAGTGTTGAAGGCGGGTGTCGCTGAGGTTATGGAACAAATATTGAAAATTGGCCCTAGATTTACAAACTGGGGGAAGTCCAACAAAAATGCCATTGACAGATTAAAAGGACAGAATGGCCAGGTCAGTTGGCAACGGAAGGACCTATTGATTGGATTAAAGAAAACTTCCTGGTTGGCATTCTGCCTTTTAGGCAGATCTGACAGCAATGGAGGTCCTTCTAAAAACACGAGGTTCCTTGCAACATGTTGAATGTGATCTAAAGGAAGGTTAACAAGAATGGTCTTGTGTTTGAAAACTCTGCAGGCATTTTCTTGATCGGTGATAAAATCCAGGTTACCAAAGACGTGCCTTCCGAGTCCTGGATTTAGGCACAAATTGATTTATTTTGCAGATCTTGTAAGCCAGTTCAGTGGCCTCCAACTCTGAGTTTGTTCTTGGTTATATTTTCCCCTGAATTTTTAGTTTCATTTCTGAAACATACAGAACCTGTTCTTCAAAAAAAGGGTCTACTCTAATTGTCAACCCAAATATTCAACGCCTGCTGTTCTCTCTGCATCCAAGCAGAGGAAGTTTGAAGATTGCCTAATCCAGAAGAGATGGAATGAGATATGGACGGTCCTCCAAAAATCTACAGAAAACTCTTCAGACCATGAAGTCCAGATGTCAACTAAAAAACACTCCTTTGGTCTTTTTAGTTGCCAGCAGAAAGGGAGTGGGTGAAAGCAGTGCATTCCTTAAATGCCTCAGATAATCACCCTGGCAGCCCAAAGCTGTCGGCACGCAAGATTATTATCGGAGAGCATGATTGATGACTCTTGGCTATGGATGTGTCCCATTGGAGAATATACATCCAGGGGATGGGAGGAAGACCAGGGTCAAGGGGGAAATGATGTATTTTAGTGTTGGCTGCACTAACGCAAACGTGGCCACTCCTAATAAATCAATTTTTTTTAACTCTGAGAGATGCAGCTAGAGACTTATGATTTGAATGGAAGTGGGTTTGTTGGAGCCCTGACACTAGGGCTACTTCATGCAGAAATTCAAATTAAACCATCCCTGACAGATGCTTGTCAAAACTCTCTTTGAGCCCATCCAGTAGAGAAGCTACCATGTCTCTAGGGAACTGGTTTCACCCTTGAATTTAGATTTCTAGACGTTCAACCAGAATCTACCTTCCTGTATCTGAAGAGCGTGACTTTATGCCTTGCTCTCTGGAACAATAGAGAAGAGATATGGATCTCCTAACCTCCGAGGACATCCTTGAGGTCCTCAAAGAGAGCTATCCGATCCTCTTCCATCCTTCTTTTCTCAAGATTAAGTGTGTTCAGACATCCTCTGCTTATACGATTTTGTTCGCAATCTTCTAACCGTGATTGACCTTCTCACCTTCTTCTTTTTTTATTTCTTTTCTTTTCTTTTATTTGTCAATTTGTCAATTGCTTACAAGATAATAGGTACAAGTAAAAACATAGTTATGAATACATGGATACATATAAGAAAAATAAAATATAAAAGAAACAGTAGGAGAGGGACAGTAGGCACGTTGGTGCGCTTATGCACGCCCCCTACAGACCTCTTAGGAAAGGGGTGAGGTCAATAGTAGACAGTCTAATGTTGAAGTTTTTGGGGTTTGGGGAAGAAACCACAGAGTCAGGTAGAGTATTCCAGGCATTGACCACTCTGTTGCTGAAGTCGTATTTCCTGCAATCAAGTTTGGTGCGGTTAACCTTGAGTTTGTATCTATTGTGTGCTCTTGTGTTGTTATGGTTGAAGCTGAAGTATTCATTGACAGGTAGGACATTGCAATGTATGATTTTATATACTATACTTAGATCGGACCGAAGGTGGCGTAGTTCTAGGTTTTTTAGGTCTAGAATTTCGAGCTTGGTGGCATAAGGTATTCTGCAACGAATAGAGGGCAGCACTTTCTCCGTTCCTAAACTTAAACACCTAGCAGGATTTGCACCCATCTAAAATTGCAGGCAGGTAGTCAGAATTGTTAATCTGCTCCTTATATGGATTGCAAGAGTTCTCCTAATCATATCTAACTCCAAATCTCCAAGTAGATTAAAAAAAATAGGGTCTACAAAATCCAAGCAACGACAAACAGAAAGATAGGATGAAGATAACTACAGCATACACTATAAACACAGCTCAAAGCTTTCTTGTTTTTAATTGTTTAAGAAAAAACTACGATTTGCTAATATTCTTCTAAGTAATAAGGCAGTGCAGGACCCAACCCAGAAAAAGAAAGGCCTTAATAGGTGTGAATCCCACTCAATAATTTTTGGTGAACATACCATGTCATATTTTTTTTAAAACCGCAATGTTTAAGATACCGTAAGGAGAAGCAAAATGTTAAGGATGGGGAATAATTGTGGGCACTTTGATTTCGTCCTTCCAAGAATGTATTTATTTTCTTTCCTGAAAAGATCAGCTGGCTATTGCCAATTAAAGTCACTGTGTCCACCAGTCAGACTCTCCAAATTAGCAGATCTTCCCTTGTTTGAAGCTTCAAGAGGGAGGCAGTTTTTAATTTGTAGAATGAGATGCCAGCTTTGAAGAGGGGCATTATGAAACATGAGGAAATATTTCATCCCTTGGAGTTTTGAAGGCCAAAAAAGATAAACAAAATAAAACAAAATAGGGACTCTTATCTAAATTGTAGATTCTGGCAGGTGGATAATCCAAGTTAAGGTATCAAATCAATTTTTTATATTGTGGAAGACAATCAATTGGGGGAGAAGGATAGAAATCATAATTCAATGTATTATTTAAAATGACCTGAGACCATTTTATTCTTGGGGGTGGAGTGGAGAGGGAAGGGGACATTTCTGATCAATTTCTCCTTGCCAACACCCCAAACTGATATTTTCCTTCTCTCAATGTAAGGGTGCTATGTAATATTTTGGGGATCGTTTGTAAGTGTTTCTTGGGGGCTGAGGCAGAGTGGACAATCCGGTTGTGATGCATTTGGGCTAATTTACACAACTACACAGCCCTTTTAATCTGGATTTTAAAGTAAAAACAATCAGTGTAGGATGCCCCATATTATATCGGTGGAAGACAAGGAGACAATTCTCTCAAATATATCTCCTACCTTACTATCCCAAGTAAGTAATATTCCTACTTCTTTCCCTTCTCCATATCTTTGGGGGCTGCTTGATCAGAAATCACAGATATTTAGCGAATTTTTATTTCATTTTTTGCTATGGCTAGCAGACCACTGAGACACCTGCAAAGAATTAGGCAGCTCAGAGGCCCAGGCTGTCTTCTCACCGGGCTTAATTAAAGGTTGCAAGGAAAAACCTTTATTTCTAAAAGAAAGAAAGAAAAGAGAACAAGCAATACCTACGGATATAAAGTCAACACTGCCTATCTCAACTGGTCAATCATTTCTTTCCTGTTAAAAAAAAATAAACAGGCTGGGTCTTTCTCATTCGCATTTCCATTCTCCCCTTCCTCCCAGAAATGGTTAACGCAGAAACCCACCATTGGGGTCTCAATCCATCTGCATCGTATTTAAGAGCTATTCTGTTTAGAGAATTTGCAACCTGGCCCCGTTTACAACAGGGGCTCTCTCAACACTTCTCATTTTCCATCGCAAAAATTTGAAATATCTTTCCTTTTCTGGATGTAATCCTAACTTGTTCCAAACGCAACCCACACGGACAGCATCTGCTCTGCCTCTCCTGTTTACGATGGGTTCGGCCATTTCCAGGAGCAGTTTAGTAAATAACATTTATTTTCAGATTTTTACCTAGATTTGTAAAATGAGAACTAGTCTTCTAACACTTCTTGTACCGTTTTAAAGCTTCTCGCTGCACGGGGAAATCCTTTCCATTTCTACTTTCATATTATTTGTTGAATTTTTGCACCCTGTCAAATAACCATTTTCCCGTTCCAAGTGATGATTTTTCACTCTTTTATAGTTGCTTGCAGCTGATGGCAAAAGTGCTGGTTTGACAAATATTTAAAATAGTCACAGTCGTGTTTCTACAACAAGAGAAGTAAAAGAACCAGGGAAGGATAGATTTGGAATGGAATCTGATCAGATATTTTAACAGCAAAGCAAGACATTAAGATCTAAGGACATTTTGCTTTCCCCAGGTGAAACAAACTAAAAAATTCATTCCAACTGTCTGGCCTCATTTATAAGCTTGTTATAATTTAGAAATAACCAAAAAATCACTTCTAAATTTCTTTACACTTGCAGGACAGAGAGAGGCAGAACTCAAGTTTTACAGCCAGAAACATTTTTTTAAAAACCTTAAAAGCTCCGTTGGCCAGCTAGAATTTTTCCAACAGGGAAGTCAATTCAAACCAGAAAGAGATTTATAGTTCTTTGCCAAATGGGACTTTTTTTTTACAGCAAATCTTATTTGGAAAAATAGCACAAAAGTCCTCCAGAATTTCACCACATCTACTTAAGATCTGTAGAAATAGCGTCTTTTTACATCTCGCCTTCAATAACTGGAAAGACAAACAATGTGATCCTATTTTTCTTCCTGTGGGGTTTGAATGAAATTTTCTTCCACACCAAAGGATTTTACAATCCTACCCATCGGATTGTGCCCCAAATTATTTGTAAGACAGAGAAAGAGGTGGATAGCCAAAACATTTGCAAGGTGTGATCCCAAAAAATTCAAGATGGAGGCCAACAATTGGAAGAACGTGGAAAATATGGAAATTGTGGCATAACTCTGGTCACACCGTGGTGGCCCCCATCTTATTTTGGATCATGCTCTGCAGCCTCCCAGTGTATAGGGAGATAGTTAAATATACAGTTAAGGAAGAAAACAGAATTATGTCAGATTTACACACCTCTTTAAACGTTCTCCAGGAGAGCCTATGATAGGTTTGATTTGTATAAAACAATAAGGGGAAGGTGCATCCTGTTTTATCGGTGTGCAGGTAAAAATCTTTGGCTAAATTCAGGATGAACAAAGGACATTTCAATATCACCTATCTTTTAAACTGCATTAAAATGGATTGTGGATGATAATCTCTTTTGTGGGGGTATTTGTGTGAGAGGACAGGTTTGAAACGATGAACATTTCCCATGGTTAGCGGGAAAAAGACGTTAGATTTAAAAACAGTGTTGCACTCTCAGTTTGGCAATAGTTTTTAACAGTTTTTGAAACTATTTGTGAAAAGCAAAACTCCATAAATGAAAACAGTAAGCACACATGTGTACATACACACACACACACACACATTCTGAATGCTTCTCCAAAGAAACAGATTTTTCATAGTTCCTTGGACTTTACAAATATGAATTAAATGAATTTTACACTCACTTCCTGCAAAACACAATAGATTCCAAGATCAAAGTGATTTGGCATCTTCCTTCTTAGGTTTTATGCCAAATTTCAGGCCAATCAATGATTTGTAACAGACTAGGTTGGTATATACAGTGATTAAGACCAACAAGCTTTGTATCTCTACGGTCTGCATTTTATTTGAACTTTTGAATTTGGAATTGTTTTGAGTTGAGAATTGTTTTGAATTTTAAAACAACTGATCTTGGAGCCATCTGTGACGAATCCTAACAAACAAAATACTCAGAAGTCTCAAATTGGTGATCCTAAGTCCTATTTTCCAAGATTCTTGGTAGAGATTCCAAGATAATATTTAGAAAAACGATTTCTGTAGCTTTCAACGTTTTTCCAGCTTGTCAACAATCTACCGGTTTAGAATAAGCCAGAGCACAACAGAGGAAATTAGCTTAAACACATAACAATCCTTTTTTACAATACAACTGTATTGTATTGGCATTTATATGAAATCAAAATTATCTAGCAATTATTTGCAAATACACACTTTTCTGAAGCTCCCTTAGAAAGCAGAGCCAATACATAATATTTCCCTATTTTACACAAGTTTTTAAATAATCTACATAAAACTAGAACTAAAAACATTTACTCTTGTTCTCCCAAATAAGCAGATTTAAATTATGAATCCCTTGAAAGCTATTCATTAACAACCAACGTTTTAGATATCAGGAGGAACTATTTAACTGAGATGCAGGTTAAACCAACCAATAGTTACCTTAAATTAACTGCTGTTATAAATAAAATAAGGAGAGTAGATTTCAATATTAAACAATAAGCTTGCAGCGAGTGAGAATATATATCATCAAACATATTTAGAAATCGTGCCTTATTTTGCAACTAAAATAAAAATACAAAGGAGAATGAGATCATGATTTTTTTGTATGTGTCCAGAACAGAAAATCAGACAGCATTACAAGAAACACAGTTACAAAACCAGCTCCTTTTGTTAAAAAAGAGGCTTTGATTCACAGGTACGGTCAAAACACTTGTTTAAAAAATAAATTGAAATGAATAAGCGAGAATCAAATCTTTGCATCCATTAACAAAGCCAGAAAAGGAAATTAATTGGAGGCCCTTCATTTAAAGATTACTTATGAATTCAAATGAAGACGTTGCCATTTTTTTAAAAAAAATTCATAGGCCAGCTGCTTAAAATAGAAGCAGAGTGCAAAATATGTGTGATGTTGTCTAATGCTTGACTTGGAATAAGAGCTTCTAAAGGAGGGGTTGCCATCAGCATATTGTTTGTGAATTCGGGTTTATACCTAAGCAAAAAATAAATTTGCTTCCGTAATCCATATTTTGTATTCAGATAACAGACAGAGACCAGAACTGCCCAACTGTCTTATTGTTCTGTTTCAAAACAAGAAAATGCAGGTAATGGCACCTCTGTTTAAGAAGATGCTAATTCTTAAAAGAGATTTAAAAAAACAACAACAGCACACAGGTCACACACAAAGCATCCCAAAGACACAGGCCCAGGATAAAAAAAATCTGATCTTGCACAATTATGCATTTAATGAAACTTTTACCAAGAAGGGCATTTTAAAGACCTTTTCCTTCCTTGCAGGTTAAATCAAGCCAAGAGTTTTTGAACTTGTAACAAATGAAAGACAATCGCACAATAAAGCCACGTGTTTCAACCAATGGGCGACTTGGCATCAGCCAGTTGATTTGAACCACGAATCTTTTAATTTTCTTCAGCCACCTCGCTAACCATCGCTTGGGAAAAGAAACCCAGGCACAAATGAAATTTTAATTTCCCAGATTCACCCCAAAGCAGTTAAGTTCCCATTTTCTTCTTCTTCTTTTTTTCCCCCCAATACCCTTCTGCCCCCTTTTGGTGTACAGAATTCAAGTCATTTCCTATTTTTTAAAAAAAGAAAATTAGTGTATAGTAGCGTTTAATTGATGAAGTCTTAATTTAGGCTATTAGGGATTTGATCATCCGTTTCTGCCTTTAGCTTATCTTCAAGTTCAAAGGGGAAAAAATACTTTTCCTGATTTTTTTTCCTTTCCTTTTTCTTTTTCCCCTGGAAGGACAGGAATCCATTCAGGCAAATCTGATAGAATCATGCCTTTCCTCCCCCAAAAATACCAGCAGATTGAAAACACCCTTCTATGTCATACATACACATTTACACCCATAAAAATAGATTGTTTCCTGTTCTGTTTTATTATTATTATTATTATTATTATTATTATTATTATTATTATTATTATTATTATTTTACCTTGACTATAGCTCATTGCACCAGGGCCCTTCTGCTTCCCAGCGGATCAAGTGTAGAGATCCTCCATTTACATGGAAGAGAGAGGGGAAGAGGGGGAAGAGAGAGAAAACCCAAACTTTTAAAAGTTTAAAAGACCCCGCAAAGTTCGCCACGCTGAAACTTTAGCCAGTCTTGATGGGGCTCATGTTGGGAGAAAAAAAAAAAAAGGAAAATTTAGCAAGGGGGAAGGAGGCAGGAAGGGTGGGGTGAGGAGGGGGTGTCCCTGGGGGTAAGGCCAGAAAGAGAGGCTCCTCAAACTTGAAACTCCCATCTTTTAAGAACTGATAATTATGTCCACATCGAGTTACAAGCTCTTTCCACGTTCAACACAACTGCTGTTCCGAGGGGTAGAAAGAGACGTTACATCCTGCAGGGCCTTTGAGCCCAGAGACCCAATCAAGTGTGAAGTACAGTATAGTTTTAGCCTGGATTGAATGGAAATGGGGGTGGGGTGGGGGGCTTTGAGCATAGCAACTTTTATGGATTAGTTCAGATCCTATTCTGTTCCGCTGAATGGCTATCACAGCATGAAGAAAGTTTTCTGCACTCTACATTTAAAAAGCAAAGCAGCTGACTCAAAGCTTGCGTTTCGTCTCTATAGAAACAGCCCGGGCCAAAATTTCAAGCAAAATGCAAGTTTTCTGCTGCCTTGGCTTTGCCTTTTCAGAAAAAAAAAAGAGAGAGAGATTCCACCCTGGATTCGAGAAAGGGCTGGGGGGCAGGGAGCAGATCAAACATCTCTGTTTTGGTGGGTTTGTTGTTCTTACTACCAGAGTCTGAAGTGAGTGGACACCACTCGCCACCAGACAGTTTGCCCAGAAATCCTGAGAGCAGGGCGGGGAAAGGTGGAGGGGTTTCAAACAGGAGGTGATGTGTTTTGAAGCAAGCAAAAAAATCAATGAAAGCAGAAAAAAGCTACTGAATTTGCTCAGGGATGGAGGGCAAGTAGGCCGTTCTTCCAAACAAGCAGCACAAGAGAAGATCAGAGTCCAAAAATGAAAACTCTCCTGGAGCTTCCAAGACGTTGCGCTGAAATAAAATATCGGAATAAGCCCCATGAACAATTGAAAAATCTTTCCCTCGGTCCCTGCAGATTCCTGGCCATTCCTTTTAAAAAAAAAAAAAAGTTTGTCTTCTTGTAGCAGTTAAAATACACAAAACAGGTGCCCGGCTGCAGAGCAAAATTCTAGCTTCTGCTTCATTTGAGTGTTTTCTGAGAACGTCCAAACCATTCTTCGAAAATCCAAAGTAGCTGCGGTCCTGTGTTTGGCATCAAGGGAGACATAGAGAAAGGCAGGTCAGAGAAGGACCCCCATGACAAAAATATTGAAGGGCAGATGTTTTCTGATAGCACCTGGTCTAGCTTGGCAAAGACCAAAGATAGCTGTTGATCTCCAATTGTGGTCCATGCCTGATGTAGATGAGGGGGACTTCCGTTCACTCTTCTCAAAAGAGCATAAAAGAGAATAAAAAAATTATTCCTGATGCAAGAAAGATTCAGGAAATGTCCTTTTCCAACAACGTTTATCTTTATTTATTCCTGCTTATTAAATTTCAAGTCCGCCCAAATCCTTGACAATGATGGCCAGCTTATTTCTGTATTCATTATTTCATTTATCGTATTTATATAGCTCACGAGACCTGGCTCCACATGGTATATATTGTGATGTGATTTCTCACCTATCCTAAACCCAAGAAACCATCTTGCTGGATGACAAAACTAGTATTGTAGCCAATTAGTTGACTGATAATCCAGCCTTTATTGCTAGCTGTCATTTCTATCTTTAAAAAAAAAACATTGTTAAAAAATTAGAATTATAAGCCCTGGTGTGTGTTTCTTTTCTTTTGGACAAGGGTTCCGTAAAGCCCCTTCTCTCTGTTTCACAGAAGAGGCTGGATGGGTAGGAAGAGAGTTGATGTTTTTGAACTTCAGCGTTGGAAAAGACCGCTCAATGTTTGAGAAGGGTCGCTTGTGGTCTCAAGGTTGGATGGATTTGAGGGTGGATTGTTCAGTGACGTTGGACAAGACCTCTGAGAAGATAGCCAAGAAAACAACACTAATGGATCGTGAACAAATCAACCCACTGAACAATGAAACCAATCCAACTTTGAAACACAAATGACCATACTCAAAATGATCCTACTTGAGACACATATAAAGACTCGGCTTTCTGGAGAAGGTGATGATGCCAGAAAAGATGGAAGAAAGAGAAGAGGACAACCACCAGCCAGGTGGAGAACTCTCAGTTAGAGTGGTGATAAGCTGAAGAACTTGAAAGAACAGATAGGTTGCCCTACAGAAAATCTACCTGGACTTTTTTGGGTTTTTTTTAAGACATTTCGATTCTCATCCAAGAAGGTTCTTCAAGAAGTTTCTTAGATGAGAAGCAAAACGTCTTTCAAGGAGAAAAAAAACAAGTCATGTTGTCTTTTTAAAAAAAAAAACCATATTTTTGAGACTGTCCTAGAAATGCTCAGATTTCTCCACTTACAGATGAAGAAAATGGCTTTATAATGCTGTATTCTTCACAGAACTACAGCTTGGACTCCAGATTTTCTTCCCATTTTAATTTATGTGGGGGGAAAATCAGAATCTTCCACTGGATGGTTCTGAATGGGTGAGATAAGCCACCTATACACAAATAAATACACAGCCACACAAGCCACCTTGCTTGTATATATTTTCGGGATGGAGGGAGCTGCCTGGGGCCAGTGAAATATCTGTAGATCAACATGGCTTGTACAATAGTTAATTACAATTAACCTGGAGGAAAGATATTGAACAGATAGCATGATAAACATCTTCAAGCCCTGGAGAAAAGAGCTGGATAAAAAAGTGAGGCAGATTTAATTCTGGAAAATGGAAGGGATTGGTGCAAGCCATCAGGTAGTTCTGCTATTAGGGGCCTCCTCATCCAACCATGGAGTAATTCATTCTCCCCATGAACATGTCAATGTTACTTTCTGGATCCACTTTTCTCCTATTTGCAGAGACGGGGTTTTCTGAGAAGTCTTCCTCTCGTGTGGGCACAGCATGGGCCAAAAAGCAAGGCTGGGACAAACCAGCAAGAGGTTTTTTTACGGCTGGAGTGCTTCCACCTTTTCTCCACCACTCCATCGATCCAATCTCCAGCCCACCACGGTGGCATCAGGCTCCCCAAAATCCCTGGAGCTTCGCTTTGTTCTCCACCAAAGCCCACCTGGCGAAACCTATTTTCGCTCTCGGAGACAAAGGGAGCCCCGTTTCCATCTGAAGGATACACAAAGACAGGATTATTGGAAGGAAGGACCTTAGGTTGCACTTGTCTCCAGAGCTCCGTTCTCTCTGGCCAACTATTCAGAGACATTGGAGAATTTAAGAATGGGGGTGAAGCTCTTTGCTTGTGTCTCATTCTTAAAATGCCAAGAACGTAGCAGAACATCTTGCAAGAGGTCTAAACTCATCGTATCGGGAAGATTCTATCTTCTTTCTTTCCTTTTTTCTTTCTAATTCTTTCTCTCTCCCTCATTTTTTTATTTCCTTCCTTTTACCTTCCTTTTCTTGCTTTCTTTCTTTTTTTCTCTCTCTTCCTTCCTTCCTTTTTCCTTTCTTTCCTTTCTCTTTCTCTTCCTTCCTTTTTTTCCCTCTCCATTTCCCCCTCTCCATAAAAGACAAGTGTAGAACAACTGAATCACTCTTCCAACACAAAAAAACCACCCCGAAACAAGCAACTTTCTTTTTGAAAGCCCTACACCCACTTGTAACATTCTCCTCCAGCCTGGGCCCATCAAGATATGTATATATTATTTATCTTTTGAAGTTGTCATCGGCCAACCGGCTTCCCGCTGGGCAGCAAGATTCTCTTGCTACTTAAGGGAGAATTACATGATTAAATTGAGACTTGAAAAGTCTCGCCCAGGCTTCCTTCTGAAGGCCATAATGAAGTGGGCCCAAGTCCTCCTTCGGCATCAACTTAGCCGTAGTTTGTTTTCACTCTGGTTAATCACCCACCAAGGCTTCCTTGCGGACCACCAGTTTCCAATAAGCGATAAAAGGCAGACCGGGGAAGTATTGTCCTTTTTTTTATACAGAACTTAGTGAAGAGACGAATGAATGAGACCTGTTCAAAGTCAGACCAGTCAAGGCGAGGGAAAGGGGGCCGCAGAAGAAGGCGAGGCAGAGGGATGGAGGGGGCAGGAACCTGAAAAGTAAATTAATGTCTTCGGACGTAATTGATGGCAGGGCCAACAAAAAAGGCTGGAGCTCATGCTGTCCTTGGAAATTAAAATATTGGCTATTGCAGGTCTTGCAGACAATTGAGGCGATCCCAAACAAGGCTGTGAATTCCTGAACAAGCTTTGCTTAAAGAGGCTGTTGTTTGGGGGGGGGGGGGGGCTGAGGAGGAGTTTCCCAACCTCCCTACCCAACTTGTGAAAGAACAAGCCCAGAAACCACCATCAACATCCTAGACTTGCTGGTGTCTCGGTTAGTCCTCGACTTACGATCCCAGTTGATCCTCAAATTTCTTGCGGCTGACTCGAGACCTTCGTTTAAGTGAGGGTTGTCCCATTTTACGGCCTTTCTTGCCAGAGTTGTTAAGCGAATCGCCGCAGTAGATGTGAGTAGCCTGCTGGTTAAGGGGATCCGGCTACCCACCCCATGTCTTGGCACGCCAGGAAGTCGCACACGGGGATTGTGTGACCACTGCAACCGTCGTAAATGTGAACCAGTGGCCGAGCGTCTGAATTTGGATCACAGGACCAGGGTCTTGCCTGAAAAACAGTCATAAATTCATTGCCGTTGTCACTTTGAATAGGTCACTAAATGAACTGTTGTGTAAGTCAAGGACTACTTGTGTGTCGTGGGAATCCAACCTGGAAGGTTTGTTGGTTGTGCTTTACAGCTTCCCTTGTTGCATAACTGCAACTGATCATGGACAGTGAAACAAACTATAGTTTCCTCCTCCTTCTTCCTCCTTCCTTTTTGTTTTTCTTCTTCTTCTTCCTTTCTTTTCTTTCTTCTCCTTCTTTTCTTCTCCTTCCTCCTCCTCCTTCCTCCTTTTTTCTTCTTCTTTTTCTTCCTTCCTCCTTCCTCCTTTCTTTCTTTCTTTCTTTCTTTCTTTCTTTCTTTCTTTCTTTCTTTCTTTCTTTCTTTCTTTCTTTCTTTCTTTCTTCCTCCTCCTCCTCCTTCTTCCATATCCCTCATCAGACATTGGCAATCCTATTTGGATCAACAGCCGCATGAAAAAGTGCTGTAGAATTTTGTCCAAACTATTCCCTTAAATTTTGCAGCCATGATGGATCTTCTTCTTCTTCTGCCTGGACCTTCGTTTCCCTTCAATCTTTCCTTGGAGAGGATTAAGTGAAGGATGCCGTATTTTTCTGGGTGTTGCATCCCATGTCCAAAATATTCTAACTTTCGCTTTTTTAAATGGTTTTGAGGATTCCCCTTGGCTTTCCCAGGTGGCTGATCCCCTCCTCCTTTCTGATTTTGTCAACCCAGCCTATACGTAACGGCCTCCTGTAAATCCACATTTCAATTGCTGTTTCCTGTCTCTTCAAGGGACTTTCTGTCCAGAGACCAACTCTCCAGTCTCTAGAGCAGGATAGGAAAGATGCAGAATCTGACAAGCCTGGTTTCATGGACAGTGATTAACATTTATCTATATATATAAAAGCGAAATGCCACTCACGCATCATCACAAAATCTCCAGAACCGTAAAGCCTACCAACTTGAAATTTGGCCCGTATGTTCCTCTTGGCTTTGGGGGGCTCACTAAGAAAGGATTTTTAAAAATGACCATCAGCGTATTAATATTTCCTATATTATTATTATGAACACGCTCTGATGCTAAGGAGTTCTACTCCCCCTCCCCACCTGAAAAGAAAACTCTTCCAAATGCAAAACACAAGTAGAGGAGAGGAGTTTCAGTTTCACAGCAGCAAGCAGCTTTAGTACAGAACAGTTGAGCTAAGCCACGCCCAGGTTCCTTTCTGTCTCCTTCTTGCTCACACAAGAAGTACTGTTTCAGATTCCAAACAGCCCTCAACTCTCTCACACACTGACAGGATGCTAGCCAGGTGAAGATGGATGGATGCTGGTAGGCAGAGGCAGAATTTTTCCCCTTTATTTTTTTCCCCCTTTATTTTTCTCCCCAAAAACTTGCCCGATCACATAGTTTCATGGCGAAGCACGGATATCCTGTTAGTATGAATGTATGTATGTATGGTGCAGGTATATATTTATGGATGTAAATAGCATGTGTATGTGTGTGTTATGTATGTGTTTGGGTAGATATACATGTTCTCTTGAAGAGCAGGCAACAGAATTTCTTTTTTAATGTGGGCCAGTGTGCTCACAGTAAAAAAAATGACAATAAAGTTATCTTATTTTAGTTTACCCACATATATTATATGACACGGAGAAACAACACAGTCCAGTTCGGGTGTATCCTTGTGTTCTGCACGTGTTTTCATTCGCTTTTGGATCTTGCCAGTTCCTGGTCGTTGCACAACTTGAGTGCCAAAACTTGGGAGTGCAACTCATCCCTCCCGATTCAAGATTCCAAGGAGATTCCTGACTTTGCTTTCTAGCTCTCTTTCCTTCCCCCACCAGATTCTCCTCCCTTGCAGGTTTTTCCTTCTTCTTTTTCTTCGTTTACTTTTTGTTCTCATGAAAAAAAAATAAAAAATCAATTCCCTTGAAGAAAAGTTCTTAATCCCACTTTTGCCGGCAACAATCGCCAGCTCGAACAGATTAAGAATCGGGATGATGCGGCTGTCTTGTTTAATTCAACCCTATTCAGGTAAACAGCGGTCGCTGGGACTTTGTAGTGCCGGGTTCAAACCTTTTTAGAGGCAGATCTTCTGATATTGGGGTTTCCTGGGGCGCTCAGCCTCGTTCTCACTTTGAATTGGGCCAGACAAACAATCACTTAAGTCTTTGAGCTTGACTTGCAGGCTCTGGGGTGTGCTCTCCTTCTTCTTCTTTTTTCTTTCTTTTCTTTTATCTTCTCTTTTTCTTTTCTTTCTTCCTTTCCTTTTCTTTCCTTTTTTCTTTCCTTCTTATTCCTCCTCTTTTCTCTTTTTTTCTTTTTCTTTTCCTTTTCTTTCCTTTCCTTTCCTTTTTTCTTTCCTTGTTTTCTTATTCCTCCTCCACCATTTTTCTCTTTCCCTTTCTTCATTTCCTTTTTCTTCTTTCCTTTCCTCTCTTCTCTCTTCCTTTCCTTTTTCCCTTTTTCTCTTTCTCCTTTCCTTTCCTTTCCCTTTCCTTTCTTATTCCTCCTCCTCTTCCTTTTTTATTTCCCTTTCAAAAAGGATGTTTTAAAAAGAACTTCACCTTGGCTAACACCAACTCACCACAAATAAAAGGCAAAACAAATGATGAATTTGAGGTGCAGAAATTACTCCCACCCACTCAACCACACAACCAAAATTCTATATATGTGTGTGTGTGTGTGTGTGTGTATGTGTATATTTGTATGTATTCCAATCTCTTCCCCCCACTCCATCCCACACAACCAAAACAATCTTCATAGTGAAGACCCTGTGCAAAAATCCAGCCCTTTAATATCTCCATGGCAACCAAGGGGCTGGTGGGAGGGCAGGAGATGGTTTAAGACGAATGCCAAAATCATCCATGATTTTATTTGGAGGGAGGACTTGATGGAAATAAGACCTGGCAAGAGATTTTTGTGGGTTAATCTATCAAACGTTTTGCAGTTCCAGGAAAGCAGCCGGCGCTTGCAAAACATTGGTAGTCACTTCTTCAGTTTATGGTCAATTTGGGGAGAGATTTCAAGCTTAGAAATGCTGTTTGGGACGCCGAAAAAACTCAACCAACCAACCAGTTCTAACGCACACAACAACCTCTACGATGTACTTCAGTCAAGTCCTGAACCTCCACTTGATGTTGACCCAACTTGCGTCCTTTGGGAAATTCGCCGGCACAATTTGTTTGATAAACCCTTTGCTTTCTCGTGGGCGATAAAAGTTGTTTTTGTTTCATTCCAGCGGCCGCAACCACCTTCGACTCCTTTCCCTCTTTCTTGTTCTTAATTGCCCTGGCCCCTTCCATAATGACCAACATGGCCAAAAATGAATGGCGGAAAAAAAAAATCTAAATAGCTGTTGAAGGCGACTCCGCCAAAGACTCTCCGACGACGTGTCCTGCTCTTGTGCCTTTTCTGTCTCTTGAAAAGAAAGGGAACAAAGGGCCAGTCCTGCCCATTGAAAAACCCGGCCGGAGTGACAAACAACAGACGCAAAAAAACTGCTCCCTCATCCGTGTCCGAGGTTAGGATGAAAGGGCCCCGGGTTTTTTTTTTTCCTCCTTCTGAGAAACAGGACATCACAAAAGAGACAGGAGGGTTGACAAAACTCTTCTTTTTCATGCCTTTCATGGAAGAGGAAAAGGGAGGCCGCGGAGGAGAAGCTGTGCAAAAGGGTGACCTTGGCGGTGGGATGGCGTTGGCGGTTGGGTTTAATATTACAACATTATTATTCTGGGAATTCTGATCGTTCCTGGTCGTGCGTCATGGCGACAGGGTGGAGCAGTTGAATCAAGAAGCGGCTGGTTTGAATCCCATCACCCCATCCAGTCAGAAGAAGAGTGTTGGAAGGACCTTGGAGGTCTAATCCAACCAGCTAATCAAGCAGGAGTCCTTGTATCATTCCAGACCAATCTCTTCTTGAAAACCTCCAAACTTCTGGAGGCAACCTCTTCCACTGGTTAATTGTCCTCACTGTCAGGAAGTTTCTCCTTAGTTCTATTGTAGGTTGCTTGTCTCCTTGATTGGTTTCATCCATTGTTTCTTCTCCTGTTTTCAGGTCCTTTGGAGAATAACTTGACTCCCTCTTCTTTGTGGCTGACCTTCAGATATTGGAACACTGCTATCATGTCCCTCCTAGTCCTTCTCTTAATTTCTCCTTAGTTCTAAGTTGCTTCTCTCCTTGATGAATTTCCATCCATTGTGTCTTCTCCTGCTTTCAGGTGTTTTGGAGAATAGCTTGACCCCCCTCTTTTTGGCCCCTCAGATATTGGAAGACTGCTATCATGTCCCCCCTAGTCCTTCTCTTCATTAGATTAGACCCAATTCCCACAACTATACTTCGTATGTTCTAGCTTTCAGATCCTTAATCGTTTTAGTTGTTCTTCTCTGCGTTTTTTCCAAAGTCTCCACATCTTTTTTTGTAATGTGTTTTGTAATTTGTTGAGGCCTTTGCACTCTCATGTTCAAGACCTCAATAGAGAAAGGAAAGAGGAAAGCAAGCTGTAGACTTTTTCTCCCCCTGTTTCCATGCATGGATGGCCAACCTACTGTACCAGAGATAAAACTCAGCCAAGTCCCATAACGGATCGGCAACCAGAGGATCAATATTTCAGCAACTTCAGGAGATCACAGGGCTCCAGGGAGGCCTGACCTAGAGTAAGCAAATTGATTTTTCTTTTGAAGGGAAATTGCTTGGCAAAAAAAAAATAAAAGGAAAAAGCATCTCTTCCGCCCATTTGAAGCAAGGGACTGTTAGAGTTGTGTCATCTTGGGAGTCCCAACAGCTGTTCTGAGGAAAACAACAAAAATTGGAATGGCATTGGAAAGATTCAGAAGTTTATTGTGGCATAAGGGTTTGGGAGGCAAGGATTTACTCAATCTGAGTATGATTGTTTATGAACACTCACTTTTCCCAATATGTTCTCCAGTTGGCAGTGATAAGTAGGAACTCAACACAAGTCAAATTGCGCAAAGAATCGGGACCATATGTTGAGTTGCAATTCAAAGATGTATTGTTCAAGCCTATGCACAAGAAATCTAGTCAACCAGATGAAGCTCAATGGAATTCAGGGTTGGATTTGGACCGTTGATGACAACATAACGATTCTAAGCTGATGACGCACTTAACACCTCCAACTCCACCTGCTCTTCTATAAATGGCCAGAAGATGCACACTGTTTAGTCAAGACATACTGAAGGAAAAGCAAATATGGAAAAGTAGATCTGTCGAACTTCGTAGCTTTCTCCTCCTTATTTAATGCCTGCACCAGCCTTTTTTTGGGGATCCACCAAAGATGGATGAATGATTTTATTTCATTCACATTTCTACCAGGGTAAATTCATTAGAAATATGCTTATTATTCCTTGTGTGTGTCCTCGTGTTCATTTTTTGTAATATCCTTATTGGATTTATACCCTGCCTTTCTTTCAAGGTGTTCAGAATCACATATTAAATATCCCTTCCTCTCTTTTCTTTCCAATCCACAACAATTTTGTGGAGTAGGGAGGGCCGAGAGGCAGCCTAAGACACCCATCGAGCTTCCTTGATTAAGGCTAAATTTGAACCCAAATCTTCCTGATCCAAGTCTGTTATTCTATCCACTAGCACACTTTGCTGTCAAAATTGCAATATTGGCGCTACCATTCTTTGAGATTGATCCTATTTGGATTGTTCAAACTGATCCCATTTTTTTTATTCCATTGATGTGTCTGAATCATCTTACAGCCTCAATTCAATCAAAATTTTGGAATCCAGGCTGGAAAAACATCTTTTGGTGGGCCTGAAGAAAAGAAAGCAGCCATCCTATTTTGCTCCTTCAAGGTCCTTGGTTGCTTGCTTTGATTTGGAAGTTCAATGCCATCATGTCAAATTAGATCACCCAACGTACCTCATTATCTTTGCCTTCATCTTGAATGTGGGTTGTGTTATTAGTGGAAAGCAAACAGGTCATATTAACTCATCGGTTGCACCCGGTAGTAATTTCAAGAAGCAGGCTCACCTTCTGTCACCTAACTCGTGTTTGCTCAGAAAGCATCATTTGATCGAGGACAGGGGCAGTCCAATATTTGGGAGGGAAGAGAAGGGGAACATGGGACTCGTCTTAAGGGCTGATACACCAGCAGTTCTTCACACACGCCGATTCTGGTGTGGTTGGAAACTTCACAAAACGGTTGAATACAAGCCAAGGCCAGAGAAAGGTCAGCCGATGCCCCAGATGGCTTCTGCACTCTTCCATTCCTATCTCCTCCAGTGCTTTGAAACAGGCACCAACAAAAAAGTCAATTGTCCATTTGAATCAAATCCCCACCTGAATTCACGGCACGCAGAGGCCTCGACAAGCTCCGAGCCATTCCAAATCAGTTCGTGCAGATGTCTGCATTTGTCTCCGTGCCCCAGCAAGGGGTGTGCGTGGAAAAACACAACCACACACACAGTGAATGAGAAGGACATAGGTGCTCAGGCAACACGAACTCAGCCATAACAAGTATTGGGGGGGGGGGATTTAAGCAAAAGAAATTTCACAGAGTCACCCCAGAGTCAGTGGTACCCTGAGAATCTCACTTAAGGACACCATAAGTGGCTTGGTGGCTTCGGTAGCATCTGAGCTCCAAATAGACCTCAACCAGGTCAGTTCTACTCAGGGATGGGCTTCAAAAATTTTAGCAATGGGTTCTTTGCCCGATTGCTGGGTGGGCGTGGCCATGGTGAGCATGGCCTGCACCATGGCAAGGGGTGCGTTTTTGCCCTCCGTGGCCTCCAGAGGCTCTCTGGAAGCCAGAAACGGGTCCATTTCCGGCCTTCCCGAACTTCCGGGAGGCCTATATTTCGACCTCCCTGAACCTCCACGCACCCCTTGCACTTACCTGCATCCAAAACAGGCCGCGTGGGGACTTCTGGGAGGGGAGGGGCAGGGTGGGAGGAGCCAGTCAGGAGTGGGATTTGGGGGTTCTCCGAACTGCACAGAATCTTAGCTAGGGGCTCTCCTGAACCCCCACCAACCCCCACCAACCCTCCCCTGGCCCTACTCCAAAATCACCTTGGACCATTGGTCAATAAGCATGCAAGTTTTAGGTATGCAAGTCAAACTATTAGGCATGCAAGGGAGACATCAGCAATGGGGCAGTAGGAGAGAAGACCGGAGGCGTAGAAGGTGTGGAAGGTGCTTTTTATACGTTCCTGGATGGGTTGGTACTAGGTTTGGTTCAACAATGCTCCTTGGCTTTTGAATGGCTTCCCGGAAGTGGTGCATCTTTAAGTAAATGGATTCACAACAAAGGCATGGGTGGGTCAAACAGAAAGGAACTTTGATAGGATCTAAAATGACCTTAAATGAAATATATTTAATGTGATGTCCTCCATTCCTTACGCTTCTTAGTTACCACCTTCTGTTCTAAGAAAAGCTTGCCTTTTCTTGCAACCTTGAAAGAGCTCTTTTGGCCAAGACCTTCAACTATTGTATACTGTCCCAGGATCTCCAGACGGGATCCTTCAGCATCCAAGAGTCAAATTGTCAGATATGCCACAGGTAGGAGTTGGTTTGCAGTTTAGCATGGAGTAGAAACTCAGTCAGTGAGGTTGGCGAGCTAGCATAGGGTGTGAACTCTAGCCAGATAGGGCTGAGTTGATAACTCTGGCTGATCCAAACACAGTTTAAGATGGTGGGAGATTCCAGTTGGGAGAACACTACAGTAAAATTAAACAGCGACTCTTAAAAAGATGAATGTTGTAAGGCTAATCAGAAACCAAGAATAAGAGAGTTGGAAGGGACCCTGGAGGTCTTCTAATCCAACCCCCGCTTAGGCAGGAACCCCTATCATTTCAAACAAATGGCTGTCCAAACTCTGTCCCAAAAAATGAGGAAAATGAGGTATTGAGGGCCACATGCTGACTCTGTAAACCTCTTAGAGAGGGCTGTAAGCCCTGTGAAGCGGTATCTACTCTAAGTGCATATTCTACTTTGCCCCCTGCCATGAGTTCATCCTGACCGTCTCGGGTTTACTCAACCTTCCATTCCTTCCGAGTGGGTAAATGAGACCTAGATTGTTGAGGGCACATGCTGACTCTGTAAACCTCTCTATAAGATGGCTGTAAAGCACTGTGAAGAGTATAATAAGTCTAAAGTGCTATGCTAACTCTGCCCACTGCAGGATTCGATCCTGACCGGCTCAAGGTTGACTCAGCCTTCCGTCCTTCCGAGGTGGGTAAAATGAGAACCCAGATTGTTGGGAGGCAGGAGGCTGACTCTGTAAAACTGATTAGAGAGGGCTGTGAAGCACTGTGAAGCGGTATATAAGTGCAATTGCTATTGGTATTTAGTTACTTTCCTGCAGCTGAGGAGTGTAACTCAGAAATTTTCAATCCAGAAGGTCCAACTATATCAGCTATTATGGCCAGTTTATTCCTACTTTTGACCCTGAGGGTCTCTTACTAATCCATTGATAATAGATGGACATTTAACATAATTATGCTGAATGATCATGCTTTTATAGTGTTTCCTTGCTTTTTGTTATCCTTTCCGCCATCCCGTCCGTCCCCGAATTAATATTCAAAATTAAAACATGCGTTTCTCTCCTCCTCCTCCCCCCCTCCCTCCCAAAACATCTGTCTCGGGGAGTGAGTGTGCACGATTAAGCTTTCTTCTTAGCCGAAGCTGTCATGAGTTTATGGGTATTCATTAAAATCCCGTCCTAATTGCTCCCTCATCAGCTATGAATTTTAAGAAGCTTAAGTTACTAAGTGTTTAAAGTCCATTTATTGACAGAAAACAGAAAATTCGCTAATGACTGCCGGGTGATGTCAGCATTGTCGTGCCGGAACGCTTGTTTTACACAGCCGTACAAAGGAGGCCAGTCTCAAGATTTCACCCTTCCGGATGAAAGCTCTCCCCGTGGGAAGCCAGCGGGGCGCAGAAGCAACCCAGACTGTTTTCACGGAGAGAAAGCAGGCAGGCCGCCGTTGCTTGAAGCCTGAAAAGACTTTTGAAAGGAAGCCAGTCGGAATTAGCCATATGAAGGCGACTCTACGGTAGAATTGGGTCATACCTTCTTCAGACACAGCATCGAGGTCTGGAGACCATGTTTCAAGAAGACTCATGTCAACCAGGAGAGGTCGAAGGAGACCTTTGGTCTCTGAAGCGACAGGAAGTCTTTGATTTAACAAAAGTCCATGTAGTAGCCGTTCAAACTTACAACGGCACTGAAAAAAGTGACTTATGACCATTTTCCATACTTATGACCATTGCAGCATCCTCGCGGGTCATGTGATCAGAATTCAGACTCCTGGCCACTGACTCGTATTTGTGACGGTTGCAAAGTCCTGGCATCATGCGATCCCTTTTTGATCTTTTGACAAGCAAATTCCACGAGGAAAGCCAGGTTCACTTAACAACCGGGTTACTAATTTAAGAACTGCAGTGATTCACTGAACAAGTGTACCAAAGAAAGGCCATAAAATGGGACAAAATTCACCCTCACCCATTTTTCATTTAGCGCTATAAATCTGGGGCTCAACTGTGGTTGTAAGTACAGGTTGTAAACGACCTGTAGTTCACATTTGAGAAGCTACTGATTAAATTATAGAAATGGTAGCTCCGGTGTTTGCAAATCTGCCCTCTTGAATTGACCACTTTCGTTGGGGATTGTAGCTTTCACTAAAGGAAGCGAAAGAGAACAAGCACACAACAAATAATAATAATAATCTCCGGCTGCATTTGCGCACGGTTCAGAGCCAGACGTGGTCGAGTTACATGACGCATTTATGGAGTAGCGAGTTCTAAAAATATGAGCTGCGAGTGCGAGAGGCCATCAATCTCTTTTGCGTGCCAACGCTTTCTTCTTCAGTGACCCAAACAGACAAAGAGGTGTGTAAGGTTAGTTTAGGTCGTTTTTTAAAATTTTTGTGCCTGCTGAAGTTCTCCAAAAAGATGTGTTTTATTTGAACATGTTTATGGACACTCGATCCATGCACCGATAGCCTCGAGCAGTGGTGAGGAAGCGACACGACATCCGTCATCGTGACAAGGCTGAATTATGCAGGAATCCAGTTCTCACCATCGATTCAGCTGGGGATAATATTTTCTAGACTATTTGGGTATTTTAAAAAGGCATCCCTTACTCCTAAGAAATTCCCATAAGTATGGGAATAACACCAAAGCCTTTTGTTTCTGGATTTTTTAAAAGAAGCACTTAAACTTGTCTGGTTTGGAGATTTTGATCCGGCACCAGAACGTGGATCAAGTTGTTAACAGAATATACAAAATTGTAAGATTTTAAGTCTTCTTTCTCTCTGCTGTGGCGGAATAATGTTATTTCTTCGTTGGGATAATTTGTTTTTAAAACACAAGGAGTGCCCTCTGCTGGGAAGAATAAGAACCAAGTCCTTCAGGATTTTTATATATTGTGCCAGGCGGCTTTTCAAAGAAATCTGTCATTCTCATGAAGGTGGCCAGCTTAGAACTCATCTCCTACACTGAGGATAAATAAATAAACTAGCTGTTGGTTTAAGCAAGCCCATCACTCTTGGATTTCTACAGGGTCCTGAAATCCATCAGGCAGAGTTGCCCTGGGACAGACAGGCAGATAGAAGTTAATGGAGGAAGATTTTGGGCTAATTGTGTATTTGTTTTCTAGAAAAAGTAGACACATTTTATCATAGGCTGGCAATGTTCAACCTTGGCAACTTTTAAGATGGGTAGACTTCAACTCCCAGAATTTCCCAGAAAAAAATGGGTGATTACTCCAACTAACCAGGGGTGAGATTCTACCAGTTCGCAGCTATTCGCTGGAACCGGTTGTTAACATTCTAAGCAGTTCGGAGAACCAGTTGTTAGAAGAAATTACTGGGCTAATCCTGTAAGGAAGGCAGGAAGGAAACATTCTGGTGTTGCTTACAGAAACTGCCTCTCCATTAACCCTTATTACATTCTTGGCAGGACTAGACTTCCTGTCTCAGGAACTACTCTGGAGTTTTTTTCCCTCCTTTGCTGGTACTTTGCTTGTGTGGAGTGACCATTCAAAGTTAACCCTTATTACATTCTTGGCAGGACTAGACTTCCTGTCTCAGGAACTTCTCTGGAGTTTTTTTCCCTCCTTTGCTGGTACTTTGCTTGTGTGGAGTGACCATTCAAAGTTAACCCTTATTACATTCTTGGCAGGACTAGACTTCCTGTCTCAGGAACTTCTCTGGAGTTTTTTTCCCTCCTTTGCTGGTACTTTGCTTGTGTGGAGGGACCATTCAAAGTTACAGTGGCACTGAACAAAGTGACCTATGACCGTTTTTCACACTTATGACTGTTGTAGCATCCCCACAGTCATGAGAGGCCAGGCGAGGAGATGTGTGCCTCAATGTGAGTGATATTGAGTTGGCCACGCCCAGCCAATCATGACCACCAAGCCACGCCCACCCAGTCACATGATCACCAAGCCACGCCCACCAACTAAGCCACGCCCACAGAACCGGTTGTTAAAAAATTTGAATCCCACCCCTGCAACTAACCCTGTTCGACGGAGCCTTGCCATTCTCATTTTTGAGTGCACTAGCTGTGTTTGAACATCTCACAGCCAACCAACCATAAATTCCTTGTGTGGCAGAACTAATATGGGTCAAAGTACAGAATCCAGGATAACAGAGTTGGAGGGGACCTTGGAGGTCTTCTAGACTAGTCCAACTCCCTAATCAAGCAGGAGACCTATTCCATTTCAGACAAATGGTTGTTCAGTCTCTTCCAGTGATGGAGCACCCACAACTTCTGGGGGCAACTCGTTCCACTGCTTTATTGTTTTGACTGTCAGGAAGTTTCTCCTTAATTCTAGGTTAGTTCTCTCGATTAGTTTCCATCCTTTGCTTCTTGTCCTGCCTTCTGGTGCTTTGGAAAATGGATTGACTCCTGCTTCTTAGTGGAGCCCCTCAAATACTGGAACACTGCTAATATGTCACCCCTAGTTCTCTTCACTAGACATACCCAATTCCTGTAACCGTTCAAGTCTTAGCCTTCAGCCTCCCCAAAGTCTGATGCTTTTCTACATAGATGTCTTTTTCCAATCAGTCTATCGAAGCAGAATCAAATCTCATCTAACCTGGGTTTTTTTTAACCAGTTGTCCCCTATAAGAAGCGAGTAACCTGACCTGAACTCAGGTGCATGTATGGAAGGAGTCTTGTTATGGTAGCGGCCTTCTTGCAGTGAGATTTAGATCACTATGATTAGCCAGGCAAAGGCTGAGTAATCTTATGGGATCCCCCCACCCACTGCCAGTTATTAATTTCCAGAAGGCATCCTGGGTTCCAGCTGCAAAACTTAAAGAGCTTTCCTCGTCTTGCAACCCTCCTTGACCAAGAACTTCATGGACAACCAGCCTCAAGCCTCCGTTCCCCCCCCCACCCCCACCCCCACCCCCACCCCCAGAAAATGCAAAAATTAGTTTTCAGCGTCTGTTGCTCCTAGGAAAAAGCAAGATTTGATCTTGCAAAGGATTGGAGATGGGGTCAGCTCTATTAGGAAAAACTTATAGGGGAGAAATGACCCAAACTGAGCAATCCCAAAGGTGCGTTATTGTTTTTCAAAAGGAACTGGTATTTATTTATTTATTTAGTTTGATTTGTCAATCGCTTACAAGATAATAGGTATATGTATAAACCTCCGAAAACAAATAAACATAGTTATGAATCCATGAAATGGATGCATATAAGAAAAATAAAAGAAACAATAGGACAGGGACGGTAGGCACGTTGGTGCGGTTATGCACGCCCCCTACAGACCTCTTAGGAAAGGGGTGAGGTCAATAGTAGACAGTCTAAGGTTAAAGTTTTTGGGGTTTGGGGGAGAAACCACAGAATCAGGTAGAGTATTCCAGACATTGATCACTCTGTTGCTGAAGTCGTATTTCCTCCAATCAAGTTTGGTGTGGTTAACCTTGAGTTTGTGTCTATTGTGTGCTCTTGTGTTGTTATGGTTGAAGCTGAAGTATTCCTTGACAGGTAGGATATTGCAATGTATAATTTTATATACTAAGATCGGACAGAAGGCGGCGTAGTTCTAGGTTTTCTAGGTCTAGAATTTCAAGCCTGGTGGCATAAGGTATTCTGCAAGGAGTAGAGGAGTGGAGAACTCTTCTTGTGAAATATTTCTGGACTTTCTCAACTGTGTTAATATCAGATACGTAAAGTGGGTTCCAGACTGATGAGCTGTATTCGAGTATTGGTCTAGCAAATGTTTTGTATGCTCTAGTTAGTAGTGTGATATTACCAGAGAAAAAGCTACGTAGGATTAGGTTAACAACTCTTAATGCCTTTTTGGCTGTGTAGTTACAGTGGGCTCTAGCATTTAGATCATTTGAGATGAGTACTCCAAGGTCCTTGCCAGAGTTTGGATCATCAACAAGGTCTTGACTATTCAGCCTTGACTATTCCTTTCCTGGAAGATGTGTCACTTCTCAGTCGAGAAGCTTCCTCAGTTCTCAAGAATTGAAGCTTCCTTAGTTCTTCCAAGAAGCGTCTTCAGTTCAGCTCCAGAACAGAAGAAGCTTCTCAGATGAGAAGTGAAACATCTTCAAGGAAAAGAGGGGGGGGAAACCAAGTCCAGTTGCCTTTTTTTTTTTTAAAGCACCTTTGAGACAGTCATGACCTGGATGGCTGAGAATCTCCACAGACATAAAACTCAGCAACCTTGATCTTCTTGCTTTGCACGATAAAGTTTTATAACCCTCTTCTTTTTTTCAGCTGTATTCCAGCCTTTTATGCAACCCCACCCACCCCTGGCAACTCAACTCTATAAATAATGCTCTCCGATTGGCGGAAAAGAATTTTTTTAAAAAGAAAGCTGAATGGAACACTTATTCTCGAATGAAAGAAATTGCCTGTAATTTGTGGACTCCTCTTTTGCTATTACGGCAACATTTGCATTTCAATGAAAGCTCTTTTTTTTTCCCCCAACACAATCTGGTTTCACCTTGACCCAGTGACCGTAATCACGCGCTCTCTCTCTCTCCTTTTTTTTTTCTTTCTTTCTTTCTCTCTCTCCTTGATGAAAACACAGCAGGTCTGATGCACAAAAGTATGCCAAATTCAGCTGCTTGGACGTGAAAACAAAAAGCCGAATTCTGCCCTGGGTTTTTCTTATGTTTTTCTTCAGGTCTTCTTAAGTCTTCATTAGAATTAATGAATTTTATTAGTTCCTGTTGAAGAGGATTTGGGAGGGGGAAAGGCGGGGGGGGGGGGGGAATAAAATGGAGATTTGTTTTCTGCCTCTGGCGAACAATACCGTTATATCTCCAAAATTTCCTTTCCAAAAAGAGGTGGCAGGAATTGGAAAATATTGAGCAGCGCCAATACGGTTTTCGGCGACACCTAAAAGACGAAGTCATTGTTGTTAAATAAATTATTTCTGGATCTGGGCATTTGTTACCCAAAGGTTTGTTGCTTGAATGCAAATCCTGCATGGCTTGTTTGGATGGACGATGGAGACATACTGGAGGGCGCTCAAAAAACCACCCCTAATTGTGCTAACGATGCAAACTATGATTCTTCTAATCGTACTGATTGATTGGGTAGATTTACACATTTGCACTAAAGCCTTCCAGTTCCTCTCTTTTACAGTTTAAGGCAGGAGTCCAATCTTTGCCAGAATAATCAAATTGGAAGGGACCTTAGAGGTCCTCTAGTCCAGCCCCCTGCTGAAGCAGAAAACCCCATACCATTTCACACAAATGGTTGCCCAATCTCTTCTTGAAAACCTCCAGTGTTGGAGCATCCACAACTTCTGGAGGAAAATCATTCCACTGATTAATCGTTCTGTCAGGAAATTTCTTCTTAGTTCTAAGTTGCTTCTCACCTTGATGAGTTTCCACCCATTGCTTCTTGTCCTGCCCTCATTTGCTTTGGAGAACAGCTTGACTCCTTCTTCTTTGGGGCAGCCCCTGAGATATTGGAGCACTGCTATCATGTCACTCCTAGTCCTTCTTTTCATCAAACTAGACATACCCAATTCCAGCAACTCTTATTTGTATGTTTTAGCTTCCAGTCCTCTGATCATATTTATTGCTCTTCCCTTTTAGACGTGTGGACATTATATTGCCAAGCCGCCTGGGAAATTCTAGGAGTCGAAGTCCACAGGTCTTAAAAGTTGACAAGGTTGGACAGCCCTGCCTTAGGCCACACGAAAAGCAACACGACCAATAAATTACTTTGATAAGTGTCATTTATTAAGACTATTATTAAGTGGTTGTACCTTATGATTCTTGACGAATGTATCTTTCTTTTATGTACACTGAGAGCATTTGCAACCAAAACAAATTCCTTGTGTGTCCAATCACACACGGCCAAGAAAGAATTCTATTCTATTTTTCTACAACTTGACTCTAATTTTTATTTTTGAAATAGAAAATACCATTTTAGTCAGCACTTGGACCCCATTTATGAGCTGATCTGCTCATTATTTGCTATTCCCGAGATGTAAAACAAAAAAAAATTACATATACCATTTCTGCCCCATATGGTGCAAGACATTTTAACAATGGCTCCGCAGGCTTTCAATATATCAGGAGGCCTGTTGACAAGCAGCACAAGAGGGAAAAGTAAAACAAAACACAAAAATATGGCCAACAAGCACAACGGATTAATCTTGTGGTTTTACGGCAAGAAAAGAGCCACCTAAGGGCCTCTCTACCCTTCCCTGAAGCTTATAAATCTTGAGTTTGCAATGTGGTGAGCCAGAACTTCTGAGTATTTTTCCTCCGGTTACAAACAGATAATAAATTATGTTGCCATTACAGAGGTTTCCATATTAAAACTTCTGGCACCGGCAGCTCAGAAAACCGGCTCTGTCGTATTTCACAACCATGGCCAAAACTGGTCTACGCTTAGTGAACAAGTAAATATTGCCTTTATTTACTTAGCTTAAAAAACAATTGTTGGATTTACCACTAGGCAGATCAATTCTAAAGCGCGGTTAGTTCTTGACTTGAACCACTTTAGTCACTTTTCGAAGTTACAACCGCAACGGAAAAGGTTACTTTGGACCGTTTTCACACTTATGTGAAGTGTGGCATCGCCGCACATGGTCCTGTGGTCACAATCTGGAGGCGTCATATTTACGACGGTTGCAGTTTCCCAAGTCATTTCCGAAAGCAAAGCCGGTGGCAAAGCCAGATTTTCATTTAAGAATTGTGTTACAAATGTCACTGAACAGCATGGCGAGAAAGGATCGTGAAACAGGGCAAAATTCACCAAACGAGTGTCCCCCTTCGCCGCAGAAATTCGGAGGATCGTTTGTGGTTGTAAGTCGAAGTTTCCAACGTGTTATTATTACCTTTATTGTCAGAGTACAACATGTGTACAATGAGATTGGCTGCCAGCAGAAGTTCTAGATGAAGAGATGAGTCTTGTTTGATCAGAAAATCTGCCATTCCTGGGAAGACGGGCCAATAAATGAATTTTCTTTGCTCAGAGGTGATAATTGTGAATTTTGTTGTATGTGTACTACGTATATATGTACAATGACAATAAAGAATTTTAAGTCAAATAACCCTCCTGCTTCTAGGTTGTCTTTTCATCAACCTATTAGTCCCCAAATAAGTCGGTGTCGTTTTTGGCCATGGCTACAGAATTCTGGGAACTGTAGTCCAAACACATAGTACCAGGTTGGAGATGGTCAATTTTATACCATTTTGAGGTCAACCCTAACCCACCGTCCTGTTTTGAGGCACCAAATTCTGCAGAGGACAATGAAACCATCCTCAAATTTTGACACTGCCTCACCCTTTCCAAATTCTCAGTTTGTAACAGCAAGTATATAAAACAGTCAAAAATACCTGCGCTACGATAAATGGAGTCCTCAGAACAATGCAGCACACAAATTCCACGTCAAAAGTAATTAGAAAAATCACCAATGGCACAAGAGTTAATTCTCTCCATACATCATGTACAGCTACAATTAGTTTGGCTCTGGCTTAATGAATAAACCTCAGAGTAGCAAATAACATCAGAATTCATAATTTCGTGAATCATTTTGCTTTGGCCAAATAACAAGGGCCCCAGACACTTAGAATTGTGGTTTGTAAGGCATGAATCAAACCAATTGAGGGTTTTTTTTTAAAAGAAAAAACACAATGTGTCTCAACACAAGACACAAATCTAGTTTTTCACCTATTTCTGTCAAGCTAAGAGGTTAAGTGGCTATATTTTACATATCTTTCCAAGCTCTATGTTATAATTTTAAGAGATGTGATAGAAACTGGCATATGGTGGGAGATCTTATGCCAAGTAACCATACAGTGATTAATAATTTTATTCATCAGCCAAATAATTCTGTGTCACAATCTCAAATTCTCTCTCTCTCTCTGTCATAAGCAGCAAGAGGATCTGGGGCTATTCCAGTCATTAAAGCTTCATATTATTATGTCACACTTTAAAACTAGTTCTGCTGTTTAAAAAAAAAACTCAAAACTGGGAACTGGAATATTCCACAGAAATTTACTTGTCAATATGGAGGAAGGACTCAAGACTTGCTTTTCCAAATTACATTTACATCAAATATTATCTATTGCTAGATTAGATTCTCACTTACATTAAGCAGAAATTTCTGGTCTTATTTGCTGAAGAAAAAATATCTGAGAATATATGAAAATTTTAGCATGGATTCTGCTCCAACATTAAGATGAGCTCAAAAGGAGGTGGTTCTCATCATCTTTTGAATAAAACGATGAAAGTAAGGGCTCAGATTAAAAGAGAACGCCTGGAAGACCCTAACAGGGCATTGCTGTATTCAATATACAGTACTGCACATAGCCTGTACTGTCTGCCCACCCACCCACTCAAAACAGCTAAAAGACAGCAGCACAAAAAGAGAAAAACACAAGTTGGCCAAGTATAAATAGCGGCAAAATTCATGCAAGGCTAGCCATCTGCGGTCCAACATCCACCATGTGTTGGGAATAAGGTTTGTGCTCAAATAGTTCTTATTTAGAACTATTTAAAGAAAAGAAGATGCAAAAACTAAAAATGGGGAGAGAGAAGTTCTCTGAAAATGAGTTTCAGCACGAGGCTGAAAGCTCAGAAGCAAAACCTCCGGTCTCGGTGACTGATGCAGATTGGATCCTGCAACATTATCCTGGGAAATGTAAATTGGCTTTTATTTGTGAATTAAAACTCCCTTCTTCCCCTGGAGGCAGGGAAGCACATGCAAAACTCAAATGAAATACGGGTCAGGATGCCTCAACTTGCGACCGCAAGATTTACAGCTATGATTCCAGGCTCGATTTTGGTCATAAGTTGAGGACTACTCAGCAAGATAGTGCCTTCTGTGAAAAAAAACCCCAAAATCTCTGTTAAACCAGCACAGTCAAAAGGGGACAGGAATACTCAATAAAAGACCGTTTCTTCCATATCTTGAATTTGATGTGATCAATCACCAACGGAGGAAATAGAAACAACGCCAGGCTGCTGGAATTGGGTCGTTTTATTTAAAACAAGAGGAAATGTTGGCGCCCACCCCTCAGAAATTTGCACTAGACATTGAACGGCTGCATTCTCGAATCAGGTGACAACCAATGGCAAAAGAGATCCAAAATTGATTTTAAAAGTCACTTTTTTTCTTTTCTTTTTGGTTAAACCGGGCAGCCCTCTTCCATGACAGAATAATCAGTTAACCATGTAGAAAACAAAAGATTTTTACGAGAATTCTCCATTGGGAGTGTTGAACATAATGCGTTTGGCTTTTTGTTATGAAATCAGGGTTGCTCTTTTTCAAGCAAAGCAACCAACCAACAGACAAAAAAAAAAATCATCATCATCATCTCTGGATGAAGGGTTTGGAAGAAGAAGAAGAAGAAGAGGAAGCAAGTCGGGTTTTGCAGAAGGATCCACGCTACTTATGTTCATTCCATTTAAAACCTGCCTTTTTTGGTGCCGAGATAGAAGCTCTGGGTATATCTTAACTATTTGAAGATGAAATGCTTTTGTGTCTTTTGTACATGGTTAATGCCTCAAGGTCTCCAGCAACTCAAGATGCGGGTTCGAAAAGCGAGACCTGGGGATTTCTTCAGTCTACTTTCACCACGCTGTAAATCTTACTGACGAACCAGAAGCAAGCAAAGAAACCGATTGTTCCTGAAAAACATGAATAAATCTCTGTTTTTAGAAAGGAAGACAGTGAAGAGGGTTAAAATCTTGAACTGATTATCTGCCAGGGTGGAGAACAGAGATAAGTAATTTGACCCTGGATTTATTTTTTCTCCCCCAACCCCTGAAGTGAATACCTGACTAAGAGAAAAGTTTTGTTCTTAGACCGAATGCAGGAGATATTGTAAATACGGGCATTCCTCAACTTACAAAAGTTCGCTTAGCGACCGTTTGAAGTTACAATGACCGTTTTTCACCCTTACGATGGTAGCAGCCTCCAGCACAGTGACAGGATCAAAATTCAGAAGCTTGGCAACCGGCATGTACTTATGACAGTCGCAGTACGGCCAGGGTGTGGGTGTGTGTCACGTCCTTTTGGGACTTTCTGACAACAAGCAAGGTCAAGGGGGAAAGCCAGGTTCCCTTAACAACCTGCTGACTAAACAACCGGCAAGAAAGGATGTAAAACGGGGCACAAAACTCACTTAACAAATGTCTCATTTAGCAACATACTATTTGGGGTTCAATTTTGGTCATATGTCTACCCGTACAAAGTACGGTGGGATCAAACGCGGCCACTTTTGAGAGGTGTGGACTTCAAACGGTGGTCATAAGCTGAGGAATACCTGTCGGGTAGATGAATTACTAGCTTCTCCAGATGGTCCCTCTTTGTAAGGAACAGTAGCAAACTGCAGCTTGGTTAAGCACCTAATTTTTTCCTCCGCCGCCTGGGAAAAGTGATTATTCAGTAGAACATTAATCAGGGGAAGATGTGCCCCAAGGCATTAGACAGTGATCTCACAAGTTATCCTGGATGAGGCAAATAGCAGCGGCATCTAGGGACTGGTCTCAACAAAGAGAAATCTTCATTTCTAAGGAACATATTTACAGAAGCTGCTTCTCTAATTACAGCCAGTCTGCAAAGCCATCGGTGCATCTGATGTACCCGGTTTTAAAGCCATTTAACGACTGGGTTGTATTTTGTTTCCTTGAGTGCAAAAATCGGATAAACAGATAACAGATAATCACAGTTGGAAGGGACCTTGTAGGTCATCTAATCCAACCCCCTGCCCAAGTGGGAGACCCTACACAATTTCTGACAGATGGGAGTCCAATCTCTTCTTGAAAGTCTCAAGTGATGGCGCTCCCACAACTTCAGAAGGCAACTTCTGTTCCATTGGTTGATTGGTCTCGCTGTCAGAAAGTTTCTCCTTATTTCCAGGATGAGTCTCTCCTTGGATCAGTTTCCATTCATTATTCGTTGTCTGGCCTTGCTTTAGAAAATAGCTTGACCCCTTCCTCTCTGTGGCAGCTCCTCAAATATTGGAATATGCTATCATGTCTCCCCTGATCCTTCTCATCACTACACTAGCCATGGCCAGTTCCTATAACTGTTCTTCATATTTTTTAGTCTCCAGTCCCCTAATCCTCCTGGTTGCTCTTCTCTGTACTCTTTCTGGATCAAAATCAAAAGAAAGCCATACAAATCATGGTTAAAGAGCAAAGTCTGCCTGGTTATTGTTGGATTTTTCCCAAACAGGGGTAGGCTTGGGTAATGTCAGAACGAACTCACCTGTGAACAGGAAGAAAATCAAGACCATGATCATAGTATACCCAAAGTACAGGATGGTGCTAGCAATACCAGTAATCTGGAGTTTCGAGAAGAAATAATGGATGGCATAGATGAAGAGATAAACGGCGGTGAAGCTGCTGGTCAGGAATGATCTCCACCACCAGTGATAATCCTAGGAACCCAAACAAGAAGAGCAAATATGTAGGAGGCAGAGGGGAAAAAAAAATCCATGGTGTTAAGAGCCAGGGAGGAGATAGTTGTTTTTAATTAGAATTCCAAAGTCCATTAACTGGGGCATGACGCAAACTGAGAAAAGGAAGCTAACTATTTAGAATTTCTTGCACCAAACTTGTGGTCCTTCAGATACATCTGGAGAACGTTTGTAAAAAATTGTCCCCAGAAAACCTAACTGTCTCTTGCTGCCTCTTTTACAGGTCTCCTTGTATCTGTGGAATGAATTTTGCATTTATCATGGTGATAAAATTGACTCAACCTTTGACCGATTGGTCCTTCTGATTTCCGAGTTAATCCTGGCATGTTCCCTAAATCTTTGTGTTCCCTTTTTTTTTCCTTCTTCTGCAAAAAAAAAGGGACAGGGAGAGACGTAATCATGCTCCCCGCTTTTTAATTCCTGCTCTACGCAGTTAAGACCGGTATGTCGGCTCCACGCTTTAATAGGGCTGTTTAGCTGGGCATAAAAACCCTACAAAAAATAAAAATAAAATCCTAGGAAATGCATGTTGGGGGACCAGCCCTGCTTTTTTATAAGCTCCATCTGGCTGGCAGATGCATTGTTTTTTAAATGACGGGACGCCGAGAAGGCCAGCTGGGCTCTGGAAATGGTCACGGGCCTTCGGGCTGGCAACAGCAAATAGAAAAAAATTCTGGTTTTCCTTCCCTTGGCCTTTTGCTACCATGTGTAAGTATTTTCCTTTATTGCCACTCTTAAAACAGTTGCAGATCCCCAGAGGCTTATTATGGGAAAGGGACTCCTGGCGTTGCAGACAATGTGTCACCAGCTTCTCATTCCAGGGAACGATGCCTCACCCACTGGCAGCCCAGACAACCCACGAATCCGACTGACGCAGCTTCATGCATGCAGAAGGAGCAGAAAGCCATCAGAATTACCAGCTACTGCTGATCCGCTCTAACAAATGCAGAGAGCCAGTTTGGTCTAGTGGTTAAGGCACTGGGCTAGAAAGCGGGAAACCGGGAGTTCTAGTCCCACCTTATACATGAAAGCTGGCTAGGTGACTTTAAGCCAATCACCAGGAGATGGTGAGTTCTAGTCCTGCCTTAGGCATGAAAGCTGGCTGGGTGACTTTGAGTCAATCACCAGGAGATGGTGAATTCTAGTCCTGCCTTAGGCATGAAAGCTGGCTGGGTGACTTTGAGTCAATCACCAGGAGATGGTGAATTCTAGTCTCACCTTAGGCATGAAAGCTGGCTAGGTGACTTTAAGCCAATCACCAGGAGATGGTGAGTTCTAGTCCTGCCTTAGGCATGAAAGCTGGCTGGGTGACTTTGAGTCAATCACCAGGAGATGGTGAGTTCTAGTCCTGCCTTAGGCATGAAAGCTGGCTGGGTGACTTTGAGTCAATCACCAGGAGATGGTGAGTTCTAGTCCTGCCTTAGGCATGAAAATTGACTGGGTGACTTTGAGTCAATCACCAGGAGATGGTGAGTTCTAGTCCTGCCTTAGGCATGAAAGCTGGCTGGGTGACTTTGAGTCAATCACCAGGAGATGGTGAGTTCTAGTCCTGCCTTAGGCATGAAAGCTGGCTGGGTGACTTTAAGCCAGTCACCAGGAGATGGTGAGTTCTAGTCCTGCCTTAGGCATGAAAACTGACTGGGTGACTTTGAGTCAATCACCAGGAGATGGTGAGTTCTAGTCCTGCCTTAGGCATGAAAGCTGGCTGGGTGACTTTGAGTCAATCACCAGGAGATGGTGAGTTCTAGTCCTGCCTTAGGCATGAAAGCTGGCTGGGTGACTTTGAGTCAATCACCAGGAGATGGTGAGTTCTAGTCCTGCCTTAGGCATGAAAGCCAGCTGGGTGACTTTGGACATCTCTCTCTCTCTCTCTCTCCTTCTCTCTCTCCCTCCCTCGCTCTCTCAACAAAACCCGCCTCACAGGCTTGTTGTGGGAAAAACAGGTGTGTTGGATATGTTTGCCACCTTATTTTCAAAATAATAAAGGCGGGATGCAACTTAATAAAGTAAACAAACAATAAACACAGGCATGTGGGTCTCGAATCGATTTTTCTGCTTACCTCAGCACATAGGTGGAAGTAACAAAGCAGGACGGTGGCCTCCGAACAGGTAATCAGGAGAATGATAAAGACTAGGAACAGGAAGCCAAACATGTAGTACATTTGGTGAGACCTGAGACGGAGGGAGAGAGGAAAAAAGGCATTTGGGTCAGCCCGTAACCACCTTGAGTCTCCTTAAGAGCAGATTCGGAGCATGGAAAAGGGGGGGAAAGCAACTCACCAAATGCTGTTCAGGATGAAAAAGAGCTGGATGAAGATGCACCCGAAGGGCAGGATGCCACCCATGACGATGCCCGGCAGAGGCTTGGTGAAAAAGGATTGTTCTGGGATCTGGCGAGGAATCTGGTTCGTCCGCACTGGGTGCTCGAGGGGCTGAGGAAAGCAGTTCAGGCGGTTAATTCGAGCAGCATTTCCCTTTGCTCGGATTAACTATCACGCCTTGCAATGATAATATCCTTTGTGTGCATCTGCACACGCGTGTGTGCGTATGGTTGCAAACGGAGGTCGGAGCCACCTCAACGGTGCCACGTTAGGAAAGTTAGGTGTCAACTCTGAAGCCGGCCTGACTGACGCCACATGTTGGTGGTCACCTTTAAAGCGCTCCATGGCTTGGGACCCGGGTACTTACGGGACCGCCTGCTGCCACCATCGGCCCACGCCGGCCAGTGCGCTCTCACAGGGTGGGCCTCCTTGGGGTGCCGTCAGCTGGACGATGCCGGCTGGCGGCCTGAGGGTGCGGGCCTTCTCTGCAGGGGCACCCTCCCTCTGGAATGAATTACCCCTGGAGATGCAGGCCATTACTGTCCTGCAGACCTTCCGGCGCGCACTAAAGACCCACCTTTTCCAACAGGCCGGTCTGGCCTAGTATCAATTACTTGGGTTTTAATTTTTGGTATTTTTAGCTTTTTTACCTTGTTTTTATAGTGTTATTCCAGCCACTTGTTTCATCTCTTTTTAAATCTCTTTTAAATTTTGTATTAATTGTGTCGTTTTATCTTGGCTGTACACCACCCCGAATCCCATTTTGGGAGAGGGGGCGGTATAAAAATTTAATAATAATAATAATAAATAAATTTTTGAGGCTTCAGTGTTGCCACAAAGGAGATGAGGAATGGAGGGGGGAGGGTGGGGGAATAGAGATAGCTGGGGTTTTGTAGCCAAAACAAAATACTTTCTCCTGGGAACCAAGGACGTTCCAATACAGGTGGCTGAAGAGGGGAGGAGAGATGTTACCAAGCAACCAGACAGCGCCCTGATTGGACCATCTGACTGATTGTTTGGGAAAGGGGAAAAGCTTTTAATTGGGCAAAAGCCACGGGAACCTTTAGAGTCGGTTTTCACCAGCCTGTGCCAATATGGTATCGCCAAATCAAACTGTTATTTGAGGAATCTATCTGCCTCGGAGTTCTGTTTGCTATGGTGTATCACTTGCAACACTGACACTAGGACAACTTTACAACATGTGGATTTCAACTCCCAGGATTCCTGAGCCAGCAGGGAATTCTGGGAGTTGAAGTCCACAGGATGTAAAGTCTAGAGTTGCCCATCCTGCCCTACCGCTAAGAAAACTACAACTAAGAAAAACCGAAAAGCAAGCCAGAAGGAAAATGGGAGGGAAAAAATCTTGCCAAAAAAGTTAAAAAAAAAATACTGATTTGTTCTTAAGAAGTGCAAATAAAGTATTCCAGCCTAGCACAGAAAGAGCTATTCCTAACAAAGGAAAAATGTGCCTTGCCTCAAATCCCTCGCCCTACATGAATTCCAAGGCCCTAATTTTAAATTTGCAAAATCCCTGAATAATCGGCTGGAATTCGAGATCTGTTCTTTTTTTTTGTTCATTGCTATTATTTCTCTTCTCTTTTTCCCAACTGGGACCCACCCACACACTCACACACACACACAAAGTTGGAGGGCCCCAGGTTGAAGATGGATACACCATCTCACCCCCCAAAATAGGGTTGTATTCTGTAGGCCCATAACTACACACAGAAACATCCCTCTCAACCGGTGGCTGTTCCGAGTTCAGAAAAAGTATTTGAATTCTTCAGACTAAAACAGCATGTTTCATTCCTCACTTACCTTCTCCTTGAATCCAAAATAAGCACCAATGAAGGTGAGTGGGACGGATATGCCAAACCACATGGCCAAGATCGCAACCAAGGTTCCAAAAGGAATCGCAGCTGAAGATCCCTTTACCCAGAGGATAAGGTTCATAATGAAGAAGTCGGCAAAGACAATCCTGGGGGAGCAGGAGGAGGGCCAGGGTTAGCACAAAAGTGTTGGGGTTCATTTCAGGAGCATTTTGGAAGGATCTGGGGAATTCTCAGGCACAGAAAAATAAAACCAGTCCAAGTATCCACCATGGTGAACACCAAAGAGATTCTTGGTCATCCAGGTCATCGTTGTCCCATTTTGCTTTTGGCAAAAGGCAACTGGATTTTCTTGTTTTTTTCGCCCCTTGAAAACGTTTTGCTTCTCATCCCAGAAGCTTCTTCAGTTCAGATTTTCAGAAGATCTGAAGAAGTTTTCAAGGAAACAAAACAAAAAAAAAAAAAACCAAGGAAGTCCTTTTGGAAAAAGCACCTTTGGGACTCCTCCAGCTACATAGATCCACACACTACGAAGGATGGTGGATGCTATCCAAAAATAACCTTTCATTGGGTTGTAAATAGATAATCTTTTATCTGAGTTAGGAATGAATGAATGCTTTAATTGGCCAAGTGGGATTAGACACACAAGGAATTTGTCTTGGTGTATATGCTCTCACTGTACATTAAAAAAGATACATTTGTCAAGAATCATCAGGTACAACACTTAATGAGAGTCATAAGACAAATAATCAAATCATACTAAGAAACAGTCAATATAAATCATAAGGATACAAGCGACAAAGTTACAGTCATAGTCACAAGTGGGAGGGGATGGGTGATAAGCAGTGATGAGAAATTAATAGTAAGAGTAGTGCAGACTTTGAAAATAGTTGGACAGTGTACAGGGAATTATTTGTTTAGCAGACTAATGGTGTTTGGGGAAAAACTGTTCTTGTGTCTATTTGTTCTGGTGTGCAATGCTCTATGGTTTTGAGGGCATGAGTTGAAACAGTTTATGTCCTGGATATGAGGGGTCTGTAAATATTTTAACAGCCCTCTTTTTTTTACTCATGCAGTATACAGGTCCTCGACTGAAGGCAGGTTGGTAGTAATTGTTTTTTTCTGCAGTTCTAATTATCCTCTGGAGTCTGTGTCTGTCTTGTTGGATTGCAGAACCAAACCAGACCTATAGAGGTGCAGATGACAGACTCAATAATTCCTCTGTAGAACTGTAGGCTATTATATGTCACCCTTCTGCTTTGGGGACCCGTCATACTAGATATTATGAGATTGCAACTATGAATAGCAACCATCCAATCCATCTCTGCCTATGCATCCACCTCAGACACAGTAGTCCCTGACTTATAACCATACGTTTAATGATGGTTCGAAGTTATGACAATCTCAGAAAAAATGATTCATGACCTATGTCCTCAAAGTTACAAGTGTCACACCAGCCACAGAGTCACGTGATCACATTTCAGGGGCTCAGCAACTGGCTGGCATTTACAATATATAGTCCTCAACTAATGTCTACAATTGAGCCCCAACTGGATATTGCTAAATAAGTCAGGACTTTTGCAAACGGTCATTTGTTATTATCTGTTTTAAAAGTACCTCTTTCATACTGAGCAAACCAACAGGACAATCTGCTGGGTTTCTAGAAAGTTCAACATATTTTTAAAAGAATGAGGGGGCAAAAATAGAGGCACAGACAATAATTCATCCTGCAGTCATTGCAACAGTCGCATGCAATCAGTTGAATTTGGGAACCCTAAGTTAACCATGTTCATATAGCCTTTTTTGCTTATTAACTCGGGTTCAAGGACAAATATATGTTCTGTTTATCAAAAAGGGGGTGTGGTTACTAACCCAGGGCAGAAGAGAGCCGTCAACAACACATTGGTCTTCCATTTTTCACCTCTGAATGCTAAGAAAGAAAAAAAATAATGTCATTTATCATTTCTGTATCATTCATCTATGGAGATTCTCAATCATTCAGGCCATGGTTGTCCCAAAGGTGTTTTTTTTCCTAGAGACGACTGGAGTTTCTGGTTTTTCTTTGAAGACATTTCTTCAGAGCTGAAGAAGCTTCTTGGATGAGAAGCGAAACATCTTCAAAGAAAAACAAAGAAAGTCCAGTTACCTGTTGGGGAAAAAAAGCACCCTTGGAATATATCATTCATCGTTTATCATCTCTGGAAAATTAAAAATTAAATTGATTAGCTTAGTGCCAAGCAGGTTGTTGTTGCCACCTTATCTCTCTGTGCCATCTCACTGGCAGTTTTTTTTAAGCCTCTCAGGTTTTTAAAGCAACCTGAAAAAGGGGAACACAATTACTGCAAAGGTGACTTATTTTTTTTTCTGGATCTTCAGGGGGTAGTTGCAGCTTCTGTCCTCATTAGACCTCATTAGGAGTTGAAATCCACAAGTCTTAAAGCTGCCAAGATTGGACACCCCTGCTGTAGAAGTTTAGCCAAGGAAGAATGTGGAACGACTCCATCCCACCCAATTCTCTACCTCTTAGGCAGCTGTAGCCAAAACACACAACAACGTACTCACTTTTGTACATTCGAGCAGATACGTAGCCTGCTGGGGTCCCCAGCAAAACCCAAAGCACCACTGCGCACGTCATCAAAGCCCCTCGGTTGGCTGGGGAGAGAAAACCAAGGCAGGCAAGGACTGGAAGGAAAACAAACAAGGAAGTGTTGGGAGAAGTGAGATTCCACATCATTTTCTTACAAAACAAAGAAAGGATCTGAGATCCCAGGTCTCTTTCCGGCTTTGGGTCAACTGCACCGACTGGAAAATATTCTTCAGTGTTTCAAAAGGTCTATCCTAGCCTGGCTGGGGAATTCTGGGAGTTGAAGTCCTCAAGTCTTAAAAAGTTGCCAAGGTTGGATACCTGTGTCTTTAAGAGTCTGCCTCCCCTACGCAATCCAGAATAATCTTCCCCCACTCTTCTCAAAGAAGCTGAGGATTTCATTCCGAGCTTTGGAGTAAACTTGCCAAAACTCTTTCAAGGTGTTAAGCAAACAACTTTGCAATTCTTTCTGATTGTTATTTATTGGTGGTTGTTTGATTCTGATTCTAATATATTTGGTTTAATCTAACAGAGCAGTGTGGTGGTCTAGAGGTGGAGTTCTTGTCTCTAGGTTGTGAGTTCGATCCTAGGTAAGCAGCAAATATTTCGTTCTCTGGGTGCAAAGAAAAAAATCTGCTGTGAACTGCATGTAGGTGTCAGGAAGGGCATCCGGCCAGCAAACGCTCAGCTCCATTCAGTCGCCCCGAATTTCACCCAGATGCAAAGAATTACAGGGTTGTTAAAAAGAAAAAAAAATGGTTTAATCTAAGTGGGCTGGCACACGCAGATGGCACTCTCCTACCAACCCTTGTCCAATATTTTTGCTAGCATCGCAAACTCCCCCCCCCCTCCCCATTTTAGCCCATCAAGCGACACTTACACAAAGTAATGAACGTCATGATAAAAATCTGCGTCCCTTGGCCAAGAAAGACGGAGAGCAGCATGCCTTTCCGGGGCGGCCTGAACACGTCTCCGTGGACCAACTTCCACCCAAACTCCTCCTGTGCATCTTCCTGTAATAACATCGTGATTAGATGAGCCCCACGCAACAGGGAATGAGCACACGCCAGACGTGAATGTCGCTTTGCCAGCCTGATTAGCTTTTGGGGGGGGGAGCAGGGGAGGGTTGTTATTACTAAAAGGGTCTAATTTCATCGGCATCGTTAACATGCCGATTTTACAACTCCCCAAAGGCGAGCTGAGAAGGGAAAGGGGGGAGGGACACAGATAATGTAGATTTATTAAGGCTTGGAACAAGAAACAAGCAATAACAGACCGAGCTCAAATGCCATCCTGTTCGTGGATATTACGCCAACGATGGTGGTTAACGTAAGCTATGTATGACACCAGCATTTAATGGATTTATCTCTGTCTTTTATTATCCAAATCATTTCGGATCTGAAGATGCACCTGTGTGCCATATTCTCCTGCTCTCTCTCTCCCCACATTCAAAGCAACAGAGTTCTATTCACCAACTGGAAAACACAATTTCAAGCCGAAATGCTAAACGCCACCCAGCCATCTCCAAAGTAACCCGGCTTCTATTTTACGAATGGTTTTGTCCCCAGCAATGCATCTTGATCGAGATGCAGTTCGATTCTTTCAAATTATTTTCCCTCTCTCTCCCCCTAGCAGAAATAGGATGCTTCACCAGGGTGTTTCCATAGCCAGGTATGTAGTGCAGACACAAACGTAAATCGCACAGGAGAAAGAGGCCACTGTGGAACCTACATTTTCCAGGTCTGCAGATAATAGGATAAGAGAGTCGGAAGGGATCTTGGAGGTCTTCTAATCCAACCCCGCTGGCTCAAGCAGGGGATCCTATAGACCATTATAGACAAATGGCTGTCCAATCTCTTCTTTAAAATCTCCGGTGATGAGCTATGGTGGCGCAGTGGTTCGAGTGCAGCATTGAAGGCGAACTCTGCCCACTGCCAAGAGTTCGATCCTGACCGGGCTGAAAGCTGACTCAGCCTTCCAACCATCCGAGGTCACTAAAAGGAGGACCCGGATCGTTGTCAGGCAATAGGCTGACATTGCAAACTGCTCAGAGCGTGATGTAAAGCATTACCAAGCGGTATATAAGTCTAAGCGCTACTGCTATCCCCCTAGGTTCAACTATTGTGCACCCCTGTTTCAACGCAGTTCAACTGCTCCGTTACCAAGGGACAGTCTGTGTCAAAGAGAGATTAGGGATATTTTGGAAAACGCTCTGCCTAGATTTGGCATGTAAGCCCCAATATATTATTATTGTTTTAATGGCGGAATAAAGCTGCTTCTGCTGTGGACAGCCAACCTGCACAAATATTTGTTGCATTCCAACATCTACAAGCATGCACATTCATGAAACAATCAATCCAGGTATGTTTCAAGTCCAGTGGCCTTTTTAAGAAAGCCGTGGTAATTGCAACCAGGGCAAACAACAATCACAGACCAAGGAGTATGCCGCATTTAGTCACATACACAACAAGAACAGTCGCCTAAAGCTGGCAGTGGTTGTATATATAAAAACAGGGGAAGGCAAAACTTTCTCCTTTCAATACAACGGTGGGGCCCCCTCACTAAAAAGGCTGCCGTGGATTTTGATTCGATTGACTTAAGACCTGTTTAGTTAGTTCTTCACAAAGGTGGAGTTTTATTTTCCAAAGTTGAGAGGCCCTCTGTTGAGTCTTAATAAGGAACAATATCCACCCATTCTAGAAATCCTGATTTTCCCAAAAGAAAATAAGGGTCGTGTTCAGATCTTTTGTGAGCTGAGATGCATACTGGTTATCTATTTCAATCTTCTGCTCAGGGTAAAATCTAAGCCTACTACTTTGTTAGGATAATGAAAATCCAAGAAGTAAATTTAAAGGATTTTTTTTTCTCTCTTTCTAACAATGGGCAAGAAATCCCGACTGATGTTCCCCTATGTATGAAATTCAGGAGTTCGTGACACCGAAGGGGATACAAGGACAGTTAGAGAAATTAAAGTCCTCGTACAGTAAGAAAGAAAAGGAAGAATAGGAAAAATCTCTTCCTGGTATTCAGGATGCTGCTTTTAAGTGCTCTGTGCTTAGAGCTCAAAGCCCTGTTAGAGACCCCACGCACCCACTTCATGGTCTGTTTCTGTGGCTCCCCTCTGGGAGGAGGTTTCGAAGCATTTCTAGCAGGACTTCCAGATTCCGGAACAGCTTTGTTCCCTAGGCCATCTGTCTGGTAAAACCCACAAGATTCGTTTTTCTCGCCATGTACAGGTATACATCTGAACTAGGCTTTGTATTTATCAGTATTTATTTATTCTGATATATTATGTAGTGTCTATCGGAGGTGGTGACCCTTTGAGAGCTGTGCACAATGAAATTTCACTTTAATGTATGCCGATTAGTGTACATTCAAAGTGACAATAAAGTTGTTATTCTATTCCAATCTATTCCATTCCATTTCACTCCATTCCATTCCAATCTATTCTATTCTACTCTATTCTATTCCAATCTATTCCATTCCATTCCATTCCAATCTATTCTATTCTACTCTACTCTATTCTATTCCATTCTATTCCATTCCAATCTATTCCAATCTATTCTATTCTACTCTATTCTATTTTATTCCAATCTATTCTATTCCATTCTATTCCATTCCATTCTAGTCTATCCCAATCTATTCTATTCTAATCCATTCCATTCCATTCTATTCCAATCTATTCTATTCTACTCTATTCTATTTTATTCCAATCTATTCTATTCCATTCCATTCTAATCTATCCCAATCTATTCTATTCTAATCCATTCCATTCTATTCCAATCTATTCTATTCTATTCCATTCCATTCCTATTCTATTCAATTCTATTCCATAATTCTTCTCCTGTTCCATTCCATTCTATTCTATTCCATTCTATTCCATTCCAATCTATTCCAATCTATTCTATTCTACTCTATTCTATTTTATTCCAATCTATTCTATTCCATTCTATTCCATTCCATTCTAGTCTATCCCAATCTATTCTATTCTAATCCATTCCATTCCATTCTATTCCAATCTATTCCATTCTATTCCATTCCATTCTAGTCTATCCCAATCTATTCTATTCTATTCCATTCCATTCCATTCCTATTCTATTCAATTCTATTCCATAATTCTTTTCCTGTTCCATTCTATTCCATTCTCTGTTCTATTGTCCTGTCCTGTCCTAAAACAAAGCAACAACAACAACAAATTTCTGTTTTTCCTAGACATTTGAAGCTACACTCTAGCCTACACTGGAAATGTGGCTGCACTAGGGAGGGAAGAAAGAAATCAAATTATCAACTACAGCGGAGCTTTTGATTTCTTTCATATGAAGCCAGGCACTCTCCAATTTAGGGAAGCAGGGTTTCTACGAGCCTACTCATTACCTCCAAATGACCATTGATGGAAACCCGGCTTCTGCCCCCCCCCCCGCCCCTTTTTTGCAGACTTTCATTTTAATTAGTTAAGTAAATATGGACTATTGGGTTTCGGTTTTAACAGTTCTTCGCTAAATCAGCCGCAGGAACTGTTTTTGCAAGCGGACCACCTGGGGCTTCCTAGCATATAGTCGAGCAAATGAGAAAGAAAGGAAGAAAGAAAAAGGGGGGGGGGAGAGAGAGAGAAGAGATTCACCAAGCAAAGTGTCAGCTCTAGAAATACTGTACAGATTTTACATCCACTGTGCAGCGGGGCTGCTTTGAGTGTGAAGCCAAGCAGCCGGTTTGAATCATGGTTTAGTCCAGGCTTCTGAAGGAGCATTCAAACAATTGTAGATGGGCTCAGGTATTCTGCCTTCTCTCGGTTCATTAGAAGCAGCCAACCTTTCCATTAACGGAGGCTGAGGAGACCCCCCTCCAATATCCATCAAGGTGTCAGGATTCCAGCGACTGCCCTAATTACATCATGAGCCTTGAGACAAACTTCAAAAAACTTCTAAGAATTAATTAGGAGCGACATAATGGCATGACCTGGATGTAGCCAATTCTGAGACATGTAATTCATTGTCACCCTTGACCCTGGTTTCCCCCCACCCCTCTGGGTGTTTCATAATTCATATTCTCTGTCATGCCCTGTTGGAATCTGATTCTGAGGGAGAGGTGGAACAGCTGACAGGGAGTGGGAGGGTGGCTCTGTTGGCTGTGGAGGAAACTGGGGAAGGGCACAGTCCGGCTGGGCATTCAGAGAGAAGACCCAGGGCCACCCCCTCTTCATCCTAGGGCACGCAGGGAGGAACTGAGAAGAGAGCAACGTGAGTTGCGTGGTTTATGGGGGAGGAAAGGGCCCTGATCCCCTTCATTAGCTGGGAAAACTTTTTAAAAAGGCAAACTACGCACAGCAAAGTTGCTGTGCATTGTCTTTGTTTGCCGAGGCTTATCTGGGTTCTGGCGTCCTCCCAACTGTGTATGTTTCGTTATCTTTTGGAAGTCTGCAATTCCTTATCCTGCCCTGTCTCCTTAATTGCTGCAGTATGGTTTATTTATAATTGATACGTACTTTGGGTTCGGACTGAATTTCTTCCCTTTAAAAACTGTTCTTGGGAGAGTTTTTTTTCTCCAGCCGATGATAACTGGACATTGGGGGCCAGGTTGGAGGCATTAAAGGGACTTTTGTGACTTCGTTGCTTTTGTGCCACACCCCGGGTCATCACCTTCTCCAACAAAACACGTCCATAGCCCAGAATCATCAATCACGTTCTCCAATTAGAGATTTGCATGACGGAAACTCCAGTTGTCTAGTTATAATCTTTGCAAGGTATGAATGGAATGCACTTTCGATTCCAAACTGCTTCACCGCTCTTTCAAACTCCTTCCACCCCCTTTTCTGTTGGCAACTATAAAATGGGCATAGAAAATTCCCAAGCTGCTAATTTCACCGTGTATTTGTGTGTGTATGTGTGTGTGTGTGTACAAAAGTTCTCTTTTCATTTTGAGAATTCTAAGAGCTCGGGCTGACTCACCGAAGAATCGATCTTGTTGTACCTCGCAATATCTTTATGAAGGGTCCTCAGGAGAATCATGGCGACCATCCCGGATAAGAAAAGGACGATCACAAGGGAGTTCATGATGCTGCAGGTTAAATAGCAAAAGAACAGACTTCAAAACTGGTTCTAGGCACCCGTGCAGCATTTAGAATGGAATAGAAGAATTGGAAGGGACCTTGCAGGTCTTCTAGTCCAACCCCCTGCTTAAGCAGGAACCTCTCCACCATTTCGGATAAATGATTAGGGTTAGGCTTCTTAGAATAGAATAGAATGGAATGGAATGGAATGGAATGGAATGGGATAGGATAGGATAGGGTAGAACAGAACAGTAATAGAACAGAACAGAACAGAATTTAAGGACGATCTGTAAAACTGAGAGGACAACAGTTTGCTGGAAAAAACAACAACCAGGCTCAGGGTTTTCAGGGTGGAATTGTGCACCTTTGGGAGGAAATTCTTTGGGGAGTCTAAAAAACTCAAAAAAATTTTCTTTGAGTTTATTGGACTCCCCAAAAAATTTTAGCCCAAAAGAAATTTTTCTTTGAGTTTATTGGACTCCCCAAAGAATTTTAGCCCAAAAGAAATTTTTTTTGGGGGGGGACGAATCCATCTTTGTCTCTAATCTGTCGCTTTTTAGGAATTTGCGGCCCACTGGAATGATTTTGGTAGGCAAAAGGATTCCACATTCTTTTCTCCTCCCTATTAGCTGTGTTTCGTCTTCCAGGGCGAAAGAGAGGATGTCCCTAAGCAAGCCATGGTGCCTTTTCCTTTTTTTTTTTTCCTTTTTTAAAGAATGCTGCTCAACTGCCACATCTCAGACAGTCTCGTAAAGAAAGCGCAATAAAGGCGAGGCTATTTTCTTCAAAAGGCGCATTCTTGAGTGAAACTCAAGAGGGGCTCCCAGGAGGGATGAAACTGGGCTGAGGCTCCACAAGAGTAAACAGGGAAAGTCCCTGCTTTTTTTTTTTTTTTTTAAAAAGGTATTTTTCACTAGAATCCCTCAAATAAATGTAGGCAATCCTTGACTTACGACCCCCAACTGAGCTCAACACTTCTGTTATTAAATGAGACCTTTGTTGAAGGAGCTTTGCCTCATTTTATGACCTTTCTTGCCACATTTGTTAAGCGAATCACCGCAGTTGTTAAGTTGCAAACATGTCGTTAGGTGAATCTGATTTCTCCGCAAAAGGAGATCGCGAGAACGTTGGGACCACACAGCAACGGTCATTAAGTATGAAGCCGATGCCAAGCGCCTGAATTTGGATCACGGGGATGTGGCAAAGGTCGCAGCTGTGAAAAAGGGTCACTTTTTTTCAGGGCCGTTGTAACTTTTGAACAGTCACTAAATGAACTGCTCCTGGGTTGAGGACTACCTGTTTAAGCACGGTGAGCGCCTCCTCATTCCAATCTTTAGGCATTTCTTGATGCCTAAAGATTCCCTAAGATGCAGCATGTAAGAGCCGCGGTGGCGCAGTGGTTAGAATGCAGTATTGCAGGCTATTTCTGCTGCCTGCCTGCTTGGCAGTTCGATCCTGACCAGCGCCAGGTTGCCTCAGCCTTCCATCCTTCTGAGGTCAGTAAAATGAGGACCCAGATTGTTGGGGGAGCAAGAGGCTGACTCTGTAAGCCTCTTAGAGAGGGCTGGAAAGCCCTGGGAAACGGTATGTAAGTCTAAGTATTATTCCTTCCTTCCTCCCTCTTATTCCCTTTCTCATTCTCCTTCCTGATGGCACAGTGGTTAGGATGCAGCACTGCAGGCTCACTCTGCCCACTGCCAGCAGTTCGATCCTGACAGCCTTCCAGCCTTCCAAGATCAGTAAAATGAGGACCCAGATTATTGGGGGCAATAGACCGACTCTGTAAACCGCTTAGAGAGGGGCTGGAAAGCACTTTGAAGAGGTATATATGTCTAAGTGCTATTGCTACTTCAGGGGTGCCCAACCCCTGGTCTGTGGACTGGCCCCAGCATGCCAGAAACTGGGCCGCGTAAACAGGCGAAACCCCATAAGTGGGGTGCAGATAGCTTGCCGAAACGATGCCCCCTTCAGTCCGTGGAAAAATCTCTCTCTCCACGGAACCGGTCCCGGGTGCTCCAAAGGTTGGGGTGGGGGGCCGCTGTCTTACCTGAACCACTGAATGTTGGTGTGAGGCATGGATTTCAAGATGTAGTCCCATCGGGATGCCCATTTGATATTGTTGTTCTCCTGCATGGGGAGGAAAAATTGGAGCGGAATCACAAATGTCACTTCCCACACATTTTACGACAACCTTCGTTCCTCTGACTGCCAGACTTCAAATGTCAGGTCGTCTCTGCTGCCGTGACCCCCGATGGAATAGGGTGCCCTTTTCCCACAGCCCATGGGTGGGGGGGACGACAAACATGATTTATACACAGACAGTCACAAACCAATTTCTTGACCTCTTAAGAAAAAAAACACCTTCAACCTTGGCTTGGGGTTGACATATGATGGGCGTAGGTTGAAAAAAAAAAGAGGTTTAAAGTTTCAAGAAGTGGTATAATGGCAATGGAGAAGAACTGCCAAAAATAATTGAGGAGAAAGGCTCAGTTCTTATGTGTGAGGGTATTGGAAGAATTGGGCAATATATAGTACAACAATTGTGGAAAATGTATTTGAGAAAACATGGACAATATTTATAGGGTGGCCCTTTTGGTAATACTGTTTATACTTAACACAATAACTTAAACACACAAGCACACATACAATTAAAAAGCTTATTGTGAGGTTCAGTACATATTATCTCTGCATTAACCATCAAAATCATTAAAATAGGTGTGGTTGTACATATACAGGTTATACTTACTTCGAATTTCACAGAGTAGGTATAGATCACATCCAGTTTGCTGTTAAATTCTGCAGGAATTTCCATAGGGGGACCCTTACGGGATAAATTGTTTATATCTGTATGCTTGATGCTGCAAAGATAAATATATACATATTTCCAGAATGATCTAGAGACCTTCCTTCAAATGTGTTCCAGTTTTTAAAAATCAAAAGCTCTATTTAAGCTCTAGGGCTACTTCGTGTAATACTCACGTAACAAGAGGTTTTTGTTGCTTATAATAATCATAATTAAGCCAAAACACCGACTGGATTCAGAATTTCAAGATAATGGAAAAAAATCATAGACCTCCATTTTATGCATTATATTGTATTCTAATTGATCAATATACTGAGAATCTAATTTTAATATTCAAAGAAGGAAAATATAAAATTCAAACAGGCAAGAAAGAGAAGATTATTCTGCAATATATTCATAAAGAATAATGAATAAGTGTTGGAAAATACTCAGTCTTATTTTTAAGGATAGCTAACCACAGAATAGATTGTATTATTATTATTATTATTATTATTATTATTATTATTATTATTATTATTATCTGTCTCATCTTTCCTATTACTTACTCCTATTGGTGTCTAATGACTATCATTTTGTTGATTGTATCTTATGATTTATGATTGATCACTTTGTTCTTTGTATGTACACTGAGGACTTACGTACCGGAGACAAATTCCTTGTGTGTCAAATCACACTTGGCTAATAAAAAATATTCTATATTCTAGTTTTGATGAGCCCAGCAACCCAGCCATCAATAACACAAGGGTACACCTTTATAACAGAATAACAGAGTTGGAAGGGATCTTGAAGGTCATCTAGCCCAACCCCCTGCTCAAGCGGCAGACGCTGTACCATTTCTGACAAATGGCTGTCCCGTTTCTTCTTGAAAGCCTCCAGGGATGAAGCACCCACGACTTCTGAAGGCAAGTTTCTTTATGAAACTTTTGCAGTGGAAGTCAAACTCAACAACCAGCTGTATTAAAACCACAACAACGCACCATCTTCTCTTTCCATTATTAAACACGATTCTGCTCAAGCATTTCTAGCCCCCCCCCTCCCCCCCCCACACACACACATCTCAAAAAAGTTTGTAGCAATCACAACAGTGAGCATTCCCCCCTCCCAATTTTCACATCATCTCAGATTATTCTCTTGTAGTACCTTGAGACTCTGGAATATTATTTGTTTTTTGATGGGGGGGGAGGGGGCTGGGGGACAGGAAAAATAGGAGTTGGGAAACATGTGAGGACAAAGAATCAATTAGATGCCCTCCTCCTCCTTCCTCTTCCAGCAAAGGAACCAGAGATGAGCCTAAAGGCAACAGGAAAGCCATTCAAAGGACTTGACCGTGCCTACTCTGCCCTCTTGTGGAGCACACAACCACACACACAAAGGCCAACTGTGCGCTGCCCGACTTTGTTCCTGCCCAGGGCAACTCGATAAATTGACTAGATAAATAAATCCAGCAAATCAGGATCTCTATATTACCCGGACTTCACGGGTCACCGGTTAAGGTCAGGAACGCTGATCGGTTTCACTTGCCACCTTTAAAGAGCTTCCGATCAATCAGCAGAAGTTGATGCGCAGCCTGCAACACACACACACACACAGACACACACACACACACACAAACACACTGTCTGGAGGGTTGCCTGTTTAGTAGAAGGAATGCTATTAATAGAATAGAATTAGAATTTAGAACATTAGAATTAATATTAATTAGAATCAGAATATACAATTCAAACAGAATTAGAATTAGAAACATTAGAATTAGCACATAGAATATTAGAATAGATTAGATTTAGAAGAACAGAATAGAATAAGAATTAGAATTAGAAGAATAGAATTAGAATTAGAATAGAATAGAATAGGAATAGAATAGGCTTATTGGCTAAGTGTGATTGAACACATAAAGAAGTTGTCTTCAGTGCATAAGCTCTCAATGTACATCAAAGCTATAAGGGATAATCATCACTTATAGTTACTTAGTTATTTAGTGCCTCGAAAGTAATACCTACTAAAATTAGCAAGTGAGCAGTTTACCATGGGGGCCCAGTGGTTAGAATGCACTATTGCAGGCTAATTCTGTTGACTGACAGCTGCCAGTTCGAGTCTCATCGTCTCAAAGGCGGGCTTGGCCTTCCATCCTTCCAAGGTTGGTAAAATGAGGAGTCAGATTATTTGGGGGCAAATAGGCTGACTTTGTAAACCGCCCAGAGAATGCCATAAAGCAATGTGAAGCGATATGTAAGTCTAAGGGCTCTTGCTATTTACCTTTTGGGCTCCAGCTGAGCTGCAACTAGCCGTGCTCCGGGCCAGTTCTCATCTTTGCCACTATGGTAGGTGATTGTAATGTCTACGTGATTGAAGAGGTAGAAGGTGTTCTTCTTGTTGAATTCATCCTAAAAGATTATTAAGACACCATGAAATTGGAGGTGGGGGGATAGCAACAGTCAGAGCCAATGCAGTTAGCTGCACCAAATTTATGTCATAAACAAAGGAATGGACCCGGATACCCTAAAAATCTGCTGATTTACAAACACTAAGGATTATATAAATTTCCAACCAGTTTTCCAGAGAGAGCCCATTCCCAAAGAACAAAGAATTGGATGAAACGAAGATGGACAGCACAGTGTTTGGGGCTGATATGAGCTTGAAATAGCTCATTCGTGCATGTATCTGTATGCATTTACTGTGGGGAAAAAAACTGAATAAAAATCCATTTTGAATATGGTATGTCTTCCTTCCCCATGCAATTTGTAAATATCTTGTTTTAAAACCTGCCTTTCAACATGCCCATTTGTTGGCTACAGAACTGCATCCCAATTATTTCCAAAATGCCCAGCGTTAAAAGATTGTTTGCTGAAATGAATTCAACCTTGGGCCGTGTTTCTCAACCTTCACCCTTTTAAGATGTGCAAACTTCAACTCCCAGAATTCCCCAGCCAGCATGCATATAAATTTCAGTCCCCGATATGGGATCTTGGTAAACATCTGGCTAACATACACTTGTATTGTGGCATCAGCAGCAGTACCTTGAACATCTGCTAAGCCTAAGAGGAATTGTGAACCACACAGGTTGCTAGTTCAGATGGCATGGTTGACTGGGGAATTCTGGGAATTGAAGTCCACAGGTCTTAAAGTTGCCAAGGTTGGGCAGTCCTGATGTAGACTTTCATCACAATTACTGAATAAACTAGAGTTTGCTAGGACGACTAATATTCTAAGCCCAAACCATGTATGAGCCACTGCTTACACCCGTTTCTGATTGTTCTTCAAATCAATTTAGGAGAAATATATCCTTGATCACTTACACTCATTATACAGAAATCTTTTATCCGGCCATCTGATGCAATGTAACACCCAACTGGAAATCCAGGATTACAGTATTTAAGGCTGTCTTCCACATTGTAGCACCAAGTCACGGGCATGTTATCTATAATCCTGAATAAGAAATAAATACATATAATTCTATAATTATAAATAGCATGGCATTTATAGGCTTTTAAAATAGTCTTCAAACATTTGCACTTGTAATGAGAAGATTAACACCGCTTCTTCCATGGTCTTCATTTTTCTATTTTTAGAACACGGCTGGACAACACTTAATTCTTCCCTACACAGATCAGTGATTTTTAGAGAACATGTTCTCCTCACCAGTGGTGCTGGTAATTCAGCTGCATTCCCTTCTTCAAAAAATCCAGTCTGTTTCTGTCTTCTGGATTCTGTGGGTCATAAGATTTCACGCAAACTTTCTTGCACTCTTCATCTTTTTTAAATGTAAACTAGCATAAAGACAAAAGAGATGTAAACGTTTCAATCCACACCATTAAAACGATTCAGCTGGCATTCATTCAAGATTGTGTTGTTGAAATAATTATTTTGTCCAGCCAAAGATTAAAAGGTGTTAATACTTCCTTATCTAAAAATTCTCCAGGATTTCATTTTCTGCTCAGTGCTTCCTTATTTCCTCTTCCTCTCCCTCTCTCTGACACTCAAAATATATTACTTAGAAGGATACTTGGCAAACGATTTGGCATCATCCAGGAGACAGATAGAAAGCAAGCTTCTTGTCCTCATAAAATCAACTAATGACAAATGAATTAAAAGCTGGAAGTAAGAAAGCTGGGAAATTCAAGATCCTATCATTTTCCCTCTGCCCCACAAATTTATCAATGAGTGTTTTATTTCCAGGGATAGCAGCCGCCACCAGCAATTATGCCCTTGGGAAACTCACATAGGAGCAATAGTGATTCTGCAATAATTATATCTTCTTTCTAGCCTGCCTCTGGAAATTCTTTTCAGCTGACCAAGAGTCAGCTCTATTCAAGAAAGAAACTGAGCTGGCCTACAATTTCTAAATAGTCCTTTATGTTCTGCATAAATGCATCCTCCTAACAGCCATTCAGCATCTGTGTCCCCAAATGATTTCTGCCAAGTTTTTGTCAAAAGCGGTCACCGAAAAAATCTCACAACACAAAACAAAGCTTCTTCAAAGCATTTGGAAGTCTGTGCTCACCTTGTAGGGGGAAGAGGCTATTCTCTCACCAAACAGAACTTGTCCGAGGTTTTCTGACGGTCTCTCTTCCGTTTGGTCTTTGCAAAAATCAAAACTGTGCAAGAAAGAAAGAGAGCTATCATGCTTAGGAGTATGACCCTTCATCTCTTCTCTCTCAGCTGGAAAAGCCGTACCCAGCCCCTTTCTAGATGTAAGGGGTACTCACGCATCGTATTCATACGGTAAAACAGATTCCACCGAGTCCAGCCTGTTTACAAACAGCTCAATATTGGGCTAGGATTAAAAAGAGACATTATTTTAAATAGTTGGCAACACACTTTTCTTCAATACCAAGACAAATACTGAACTCGCTCACCAGCAATGTGGTGGGGAAAGGGATTTTAAGCGATTAACATAATTGGAAGGGATCTTGTAGGTCCTCTAGTCCAACCCCTGCCCCCTCCCAAGAAAAAAAAAGCAGGATTTGTTACATCTTGCACAAAAGTCAGGATTCAAAACAGGAGTTGACATTATGCAGGTTGATCCCTCTGATTTGTGCAAACTGTATGGCTTCCAGGGGACACAACTACCCCTCCAAAGACACCAGCCTAATTAGCTGATTAGACTAATTAGATCTAGAATTTATTTCATGTATTATTTTTTGGGGAAAATTTATATTGCTCCTTATACGCCCATGGGCGACTCAAGGCGGCTGACACGAATATAAAAATACCATATAAAAATGAAAAATAGTAAAAGAAAATAATAAATAAAAAATAATAAATTAAAGCACATTAACTTCCTCCTCACCCCCACCCCTACTTCATCTGGGTGGCTACGAGACTCGTACGAATGCGAGACACGTGTTCTCCCACGAGGAAGCGTATCGTGTAAATACACCCAGACCCCCTACACAAACACACACCGCCCCCACCCCACCCCCGCTTCCCCACCCAGGGAACTACAACTCCCAGGGCCGCGCAGAGGATGCTGGGAGGTGTAGTCCCGGCTCCTCAGGTGGATACTCCGGTGTCCCCACCACCACCATCCCACCCCACTCCATCCCGCCCGGCGTCCCACCGAACAGCCGGCGGAGCCCTCCTGCTTGGCGTCCGAGGGCTCGCAGAAGCTGACGGGCGCCAAGCCGGGCAGGTAGAAGGCGGTGCCGAGGCCTGCGCGGCCTCCCAAAACCAGCAGTAGCAGTAGCAGCGGGACGGAGAGGCGGCTAGGCCGCGGCTTCCCCATCGTGGCGTTTCCTGGCTCGCGGCAAACGGAGGGGCTCTCTCTCCGCGTGTCGAGAGGGGCTCCAAGTGCGGCGTCGGCGTCACAATCGCCCGGCAGGAGCGGCGGCAGCAGCGGCCTCGCACTGAGGAAGCGCGGCCGGGCCTGGGTGGAGCGCTTCGCCTCAGTCTCCCACGTGACCCGAGCGCAGCGGTGCCATCTTGGGTCAGGGCAGCCTCGGGGGCCCGTTCAGATTCGGCGGGTCGGCGCTCGGCCCAGGGCGAGCGGCGCCAGCGGCGCCATTTTGGCTAAGGGCAGCGCTCTCTTCCTGCATCCCAGCAGGTGGGTGCGTTAAGCCGACGTAGAACAAGGATAGAATCGAAACGTCTTCGAAGAATAGAAGATAAAATATAGAATATAATATAAAATAGAATAGATTTATAAATATAAATTCAATAAATGAATAGAATAGGAATAGGAATAGGAAAGAATAGAAAAGGAATAGAATAGAATATAGAATAGAATATAGAGTAGAAAATAGAATAGAATAGATTAATAAATATAAATTCAATAAACGAATAGAGTAGAATAGAATATAGAATAGAATAAATAAATATAAATTCAATAAATGAATAGAATAGAGTAGAGCAGAGTAGAACAGAACAGAATGAAGAAACAGAAATGCTATAGTGGCGAATATCTGTAGTTCAGATGTAGGATGAGGGTAAAGGTTCGTCCTCGGAGCTTGTGGGTTGGTTTCCTAACATTTCATTATCAGGCTAGGTGACACCTTCAGCTGAGTTTGAAGCTGTTACTTAGCTTGGAAACGAAACGTTTGGAAACCAACCTACAAGCTCCGAGGACCTTTACTTTGAAAAACCAGAAAGTTCCAGCTGCCTCTTGAAAAAGCATCTTTGGGGCAACCATGACCTGGAGGATGGAGAATCTCCACCGACGTGTAGAATAATAGACTTGGAAGGGACCTTGGAAGTCTTCTAGTCCAACCCCCTACATGAGCTGGAGACCCTATACCATTTTAGACAAATGATTGTCCAGTGTCTTCTTAAAAGCCTCTGGGGATGGAGCACCACAACTTCTGAAGACATCGAAGGGCAACCTGTACCTTGATGGGGGTGGGTGGGAAGTGAGTCAACCCCATTCCTTTCCCTGTGCATTAAGGCACAGGATGCTGCACTACTGATTTTATTTTGCAAATGTATATATATCGGTCCATCTCACCTCCAGGATTCTTCAGCAGCTGATAAAAGAACCAAAACCAAGGGCACAAAAATAACAAAAACACAACTAAAAAAGCTAAATAAACAATTCCTTCAACACTGCCCAACTATTTACAAAGTCTGCACTACTATTAGTATTAATCTTCTCATCACTCCTTATCACCCATCACCTCCCACTTGTGATTGCATGACTGTAACTTTGCTTGTATCCTTACAATTTATATGGACTGTTTCCTAGTCTGACTTGATTGCTTATTGTACCCTATGACTATTATTAAGTGTTGTATCTGATGATTCTTGACTCTTTTATGTACACTGAGCATTTGCACCAAGACAAATTCCTTGTGTGTCCGATCACCCTTAGCCAGTAAAGAATTTTATTCTATTGTTCCTCACACTGGCTGGGGAATTCTGGAAGTTGAAATCCACACTTAAAACAGTGCAAGAAATGAAAAGCAATTTTAAATCATTGAAACTGTGCGATCTGCAGAGTAAACCATCGTCTGCTAGATTCACCTGGCCCAGAGCTCCTAACCAACTTCATCCTAGTTTAGGCTGTTGAACAAAAAAGGGTCAATGGCTGGTTTGGCCCCAATCCAGCAATGGGACCTTTCAGTGATGTGCTTCAGATAACGGATGGGCAGCAAGATCAGGAAAAAAATGAAATTTATACTGGGGGAAATGTCTGGTTCTAAATCTCGCGCGCATTTTCCAGCTTCGGTGATACAGAAAGGCTGTACAGAAAGGCAGTTTGGTCTAGTAGTAAAGGCACCAGGCTGGAAACCAGGAGAGACTGGGAGTTCTAGTCCCACCTTAGGTATTGAAAGCCACTAAGTGACTTTGAGCCAATCATCAGGAGACTGGAAGTTCTAGTCCCGCCTTAGCCATGAAAACCAGCTGGGTGACTCTGGGCCAGTCACCAGGAGGCTGGGAGTTCTAGTTCAGCTTCCAGCAAGCAAAATCAATCAAGGTCACAGATCATGGTCACACAATGTCTCATTTAGCAACTACAAAAAAAAAAAAGGTTCATAAAATTTGATGCTGTCTGCGTGATGCCTCAATGACCACACAACCAATTTTCTGGTCAGAGTTGTGGTCGTTAAGTCAAGGACCCCTTGAATGGTATATATGTATACATATACATACATATGTACACATCCATGCTTTTTAATTTATTGCAGAGTTCCATGCTTCTAGAGGACCACAGAGGAGAATGTGGGCGAATCTTAAACGAAAGCATCCCAAGCTGAAATGCAATCAACAAATCTACCGTCTCCAAGGCATATTTATTTATTTCCTATAATTTTATTCCAAACTCAACCAAGGCGCACATTCATATACATGCACGTCCTTAATCGAAGGACTCGCGCATGCGCAGCCATCCACACCCGCCGTTACCCATTTCTTCTCTCCCAAACCCTGGCCACGCCTCGTCCCTTTCGCCATGCTTTCATCCGGGCTTCTCAGCTCCGTTCGAACGCGCTGACGTCACCTATATAAAGGCCCTCAGCCCCTTTGTTCCTCTTCAGTGCGTCGTTGCAGGCCGGCGGGAAAGGAGGTAAGGATTCGAGGTAGCGGCTGAGGGAGTTTTCCTTTTTTTTATTTTTATTTTTTAATGAGGCCTTTTTGATATAATACGTATACTTTTTTTTTTATCTCACGCACGCACACCGTTTAGCGGACCTTCAAGGACGTTATTTATTTCGCTTTCCGTCCACACACCCCCTCAACGGTTTTCACCCTTCCCGCTTCTCCTCAGGGGGTGGTTGAGGCGCCATTTTAAAGCTTGGGAAGTTAGGTGGGTGGCGGGAAGTGCTATTTCTTCCTCCCCCCCCCAAACACGGGCTCCTCAGGGAGGGTCGCGGGAGCCGCCATTTTGCGGCTGCCTTTAAGAGTGGCCTCGATGCTTCGCACGCCCCCGCCCCCTTCTTCAAGGCGCGTGGGACGGGGGGAAGGGCGGACGGGAGTGCGCACGCGCCTCTTTCGGGGAGGCTGGTTTTTACCGAGGACGCATGCGCTCCGAGCGGTCCGTTCGGCCGGCGCTCATGCGCGGTTTGCACGACGAGGCTCCGGGTTTTTGTTGCTAAAACCGAACGTAGGAATTGCTTTTCTTCCTCAAAGGTTGGGTGCTTTGTTACTAATTATTCATTATTAGCTTTTATTTATTAAATATGAAACTTCAGTGAAACAAGAACATTTAAAAATGTATCGTTATTTCCGACCAAAATCGAAAACTGAATTTCTTGGAAATTTGCTCAGGTTCCTCAACTTGGGAGTTTTACCTTTTCTACCTCTTCCCTTTGAACTTAAAAGTCTCCATTTCTATTTTGGAATAAAAACCCTTGCAGAATGGACTGGCCGGTGTGGTTTTGTGCCTTTGTTAGGGTTTTTTTTTTTGGTTAAAATGAACGATTTATTCTTTTGAAACAAGTAAATAGTGAGGTCTGTTTAGGGAACTATTAAAAATAGAGTTGAATGCAGCTTTCATTCAATAGAAATGTCCTCCAGAAATATATTAATAATTTCTAATGGGTGGGGTGTTTCTAAAGGATTGGTTTGGACAGACTAAGTTAGAAATTAAATTCATTTGGGCAATTGAGCAATATTTGTAAAAGGGATTTTTGAAGAAAAACAATTCTGGAGTGAGGCTTAAAAGGACTATTATGAGGAAATGTGGTTTGTTAATGACCATTTTTGGTTCATGGTTAAACTAGAAGGAACTTTTACCATGTCATATTGGGTTTTTTTTCTTTATTATAGCAAGAGGTTGGGCCACTTCAGGAATTACTTTCTATAAACAGCATGTCATGCAGCAGTAGGAATGAAGTAATTGACTAGTAATGAAAATGGAATGTTTATCAATGATACCTTTTATATGCAGGAAATCCCAAAAGTCATATTGCAGTTGGATGTGATTATATTTTTTATGGTTTCTGAAAGTTGGTTGTATTGTTCTAGATTCCAAAACCTGTCAAAATGGTTGAAGCAGATCGGCCTGGGAAGCTGTTCGTTGGTGGATTGAACATTGAAACGAATGAGAAAGCTCTTGAGTCTGTCTTTGGCAAATATGGCCGTATCGTAGAAGGTAAGGGCAAGGCCTAGTGGGGTTTCAGTCCTGCTGTGATGAACTCAGCTTTTTTGATCAGCTGAAGTGATAGAACTTACCTATCCTCTAAGAAGTTCTGAGCAGGTTTCTGTGAATCCTGGGTGATCTCCCCCTGTGAGATCAGCAAACAAAACAATGCTTGTATCTCTCTCAGTTCTCCTTATGAAAGATCGTGAAACCAACAAATCCAGAGGTTTTGCTTTTGTCACATTTGAAAGCCCAGCAGATGCGAAGGATGCGGCAAGAGATATGAATGGAAAGGTAAGAGTTAGTGCCTGTTTTCTATTGTGGTAAAACTCAAAGGAGAGAACTGAAATAGTTTCAAAGGATTGTGACTGTTGATTTTCTAAGACAGGTGCCAAACTCATGATGACACAATGTCATCACGTCACACTGCAACTTTTTCCCCCTTCGCTAAACCGGGGGTGTGCATGGCCTGCTTGCTGCAAGTTTGACCCCTGTTCTAAGAGAGACTAAGAAAATCTGGTGTCTTTCAAATTGGATAGCACAGGTTGCTTTCCAGCATCCATTAAAAGTGGGGGGAACCTAGTATATGAGGTTGTTTTTCCAGTGGTAACAGTATCATAAGAAAAGTGCCAAATATATGCCAAATGTTTGTTGGATGCTCCTCAAAAGATGAGAGGAAAGCATGTCCTATATAACAAGATAGCCACATGTTTACTTCCAAAATGTTAGTATTGCAATTTGAAGTTAAAAAGACAAATGACTTAAAACACTGTAGTAATGTATTTGCAAATCCTACTTAATATTCTCTGGTTTAATGCAAATATAGTTCGTTTGGGGTTGGACTTAGGTATTGCATACAAAATTGTATGTAGTAATATTTTACCTATTGATGACTTTTTCTGTTTTAATCGCAATAGTACGTGCACAAACAACCATTTTAAATTCAATATAAGTCATTCTAAACTGTAAAAATATGATTTTTGTCTGGAATGCTCTACATGATTCAGTTGTCTCAGCTACAAATTTTCACAGTTTTAGTCACAAATTGACTTCTGTGGACCTCACTGAACATTTGTGGACCTGAACATTTAAGAGGTCTATAAAGGGGTTGCACTAATGTGCCTATTGTCCCTGTTGTTTTATTTTTATATTATTCATGATTTCATTTTTGTTTGACAAATTATAAAGTAGCCAGCAGTCAATAAGCAAGCATTAGCATTCTGAGTTCTCCTGTATGCACTAACCAGCTAGGATCGGATGCTGATAATCTCAAAGTCTAAACACTGTAATAAGCCTAAAGGCAGGAGTTATTCACAAAGATTGAATTAGATGCCTTTGTTCAGTCTTTAGATGGAAAATCCATTAAAGTTGAACAAGCTACCAAACCAACCTTTGAAACTGGTAGACGTGGGCCCCTCCCAAGGAGCAGAGGACCCCCAAGAGGCCTTAGAGGTGGAAGAGGCAGCAGTGGAACCCGGGGGCCACCTTCAAGAGGCAGTCACTTAGGTATGTTTAAGTTCCTGTGTATTGACAGCACAAAAGACATAGAGAAGTTGAATGGAAAGAAGGAAAATAGCTGGACAGAAGGTAAAGTGCTGTGAGCACTAATTATTACACTTCTAAATGCAAAAAAAAAAGTCACAGTCCAAGTAGTGCTTTGGAGTGTCAATGTGCTCTTGTTCTTAGATGAGATTGGTGGTCTTTAAAAACTTGCTTGCCTGAACTTGTATTTCAAAAGCAGGTCCAGAGTAAATATCTATAAGGCACAATTCTATAAATTCCTACCTTAATATGCAATATCTACAAGGCACCATACTATAAATTCCTTTATGTACACTGAGAGGATATGCATCAAAGACAAATTCCTTGTGTGTCCAATCACACTTGGCCAATAAAAAATTCTATTAATATGCAAAAGTCAGTTTAATATTGATAATCAACAAGTAATGTTTTAATCAGAAACAAACTGGAAAATTAGTCATTGTTTGTCAAGAAGCATGTTTCTTGACTTTAAGCGAATGCTAATCAGGCTATGAGTAGCTCCTTGTCTGGATGGCTATTTGCAATCTCTCACAGCTTATCTAAACTGTAAACAAGCTTTAAAGACCAACAGCCAGGGCAATCTGGAAGAGAGCTATCATCCTAAATACGCTTGTGAGCTTCCTTGGAAGTAATTGATTGGCAAGTGAAAAATGATTGAATGTCCTCTGACCTGCATTCTAACCTGTGTTTTGAGTTTACAACAAGAACAAAGAGTTCTTGGTAATTGAAAGACTACAGTTACAAGATGGGTGGTTGTTACCAGTTTTAGCTGCTTACTGCTTTTCTGTAACTTGTTAATGGCCACAGCTATTACATTTAAAAGAGGTTTGTGCATAAGTCTGTCATACAGGTTGTACACACACAGACTGAATCACTAATCACAAGCCAGTTGGAGTCTAATTCAGGTTGCGCAAACCTAGATTTGGTACACAAGTGGGTGTGCAAAACACTAGGTGCGATGGCTCTGACTAAGTAGCTTCTCACACCTGAGGCTAGAGTTTGCTATCTACCAATGATGGATTGTCAACTTGGAAAAGACCTATCAGATAAGCCTGTTTTTACTGTCCCAGTAATTGTCTAAAAAAACACAGCCCAGAAAACAGGCCTATTTCTCAAAATGAGGTTTCTATTTAGCGGCCTTGATCCAAGGTTGAGAGTCACAGAAGTTTCTCAGGATGAAGGCAATCCCCCCCTCTGAGCATGCTTGTTCTTGACCCCTTTTCACTTCTGGTGCCTCAGCATCGTGATGATGCTTCTAAAGCTGTCATATTCCGTCTTCTAGGTTCCTCTAGAGGCCCTCTCCCAATGAAAAGGGGCCCACCTCCCCGTAGTGGGGGACCACCACCAAAAAGACCAGCACCATCAGGACCTGTACGCAGCAGTAGCGGGATGGGTGGTAGAGGTAAGCCTTGTGCAAATGCTACTTTAGTTCACTCATAAAGTCTTAACTTGAGGGGACCATTGCTGTGGCACATTGCAAAATTTGGGGCTTTTAAATCCTTAGTGCTCTTTGTGAGGGTTCTTTACTCTCCAGGCACTGAATGCAGCACACAATAACACATCTGTATAAAATACAACTCTGCTCTTCTAAGCCTTGCAAGATGCTGCCACCACAATGTAAATGTGTCTTTAATGTTTCCAATTAAAATCTTTATGGGTAACATGCAACCTTTGCCACCTTCCAAATGTTCTTGCACTAGTTGCGATGAGGTTGTGTTTAATACGTGGTTCTTCCTCTTCTAATTCCTGTGAAGAATTTGTATAATTGTGCATAGCCTTTTGCCTTCATTTAAAAACAAACAGCTCAGTATAACATTTCCCCCACTCAAAATGGGCACGAATGCCTTCTGATTGCCTTGTTTCCAAAATACTCAATTTGGGTTTCTTTTTGTTTTTAAATTTTTAGCGCCCCTGTCACGTGGCAGAGACAGCTATGGGGGGCCTCCACGAAGAGACTCCTTGCCATCACGAAGAGATGTCTACTTATCCCCCAGAGATGATGGCTACAGTACTAAAGACAGGTAAAATGATGCCTGTTAATACCTTCAAGCAGATGACCTCGGATCTTGCTGTTTTGCTTGTCAGTAATCAAAAAGTAACTTCATCTTAATTTCTGTAGTTACTCAAGCCGAGATTATCCAAGTTCCAGAGACACCAGAGATTATGCCCCGCCACCAAGGGATTATGCCTATCGTGATTATGGACACTCCAGCTCACGGGATGAGTATCCCTCAAGAGGTTACAGGTACCTAGAGTTCCATTGTTAGTCTCTCCGTGTTCCATAGAGTTCATATTTATTTAGAAACTTCGTTGGCTGGCTGTAAGGATCTCTAGAAAATTGAAAATCCCCAAATAAGCCAATTCCTTAAGCCATCTCCTCATCTATAACGAGGAGGGACTGGGCTTGGTTTCCAGTACTCTTTCTATGGCCCTTTGTCCTTTCGAAGTTAAAATAGCCCCGAACAAATGCTTACAGAGATGGTGTTGGAGCTCCAGACTCACACAATCATGGCCTTTGACCTCACCTAACAAACCTGGGATTTGATTAATAAAGGCGGTTGACATAACCAAATCATTGATGGTAGGGATTGCCAACACTTAAGCGGGGGGGGGGGCGTATCAAAATTTAGCACTGCCTTATTTGGTGATGATGGTCATTCCAATCAAATTGCCATTGCAAGTCTGGGAAGTAATTAACGTGTACTTTTTTGAATTAAATATTGATGGCAGACTTGGGTTTGATACCCTTTTAAAGACCTCGGAGTCCAGATCATACACATAACTTAGCATGTACATCTGTACACTGGTGGCGAAGTGAGTTAAACCTGCAGTATTGCAGGCAAACTGCCCACAGCCTAAGAGTTTGATCCTAGTGGGCCTCAGGGTTGGCTTAGTCTTACCATGCTTCTGATGTCAGCAAATAGTGCCTTTATACTGTAAACTGCCCAGAGAGTGTTATAAGGCACTATGGAGCGGGGTATAAGCCTCAATGCTACAGCTGTTGCTCTACCTCATGCTTCATGGAGAAGAGATTACAGTTTAGAAATGCAGAGGAAAAAAGCAAATCAATGAAAGCAAGAATAAGGGAAACTGTTTTCTATCACGGTGGGCTTCCGGTACTAAACCCTAGTAGTTATTCCTCCTACAGCGATCGGGATGGCTACGGAGGGCGTGACCGGGATTACTCAGACCATCCCAGTGGAGGCTCTTACAGAGATTCCTATGAGAGTTACGGTAAGTGCTGACTTTGAGGGCTTCTCAGGAATGTCTTACTAGGCTTCTTGACTTGCTAGAGTGCTGCTCCTTAGGGGGATTGTTAACATGATGGGTTTTTCTGCTGCAGTGGAAGTGGGGGGGGCGAAATGTTTTTATTTTAACAAAACGATTGAATTGCAGTTCCCTTAACCTATCGAAGCAAAGTTCAACAATTCTGAATTGCATCTCTCACTGGAAAAACAATGGCTGAGTTTCTTCTGTAAAAAATAGCAAGCAGTTCTGGAATAATCCCAAAAAAAAGAGCTACTTTGTGAAAAAAAAAAAAACCAGCATCTTCAAACAGCCTGTTTTGTTTCCTTCTCTGCCCGATCCTTCCCCCACCAAATATAATGTGAGGTTATATTTAAGCTCCTCCTCAGTTTAAAAATCAAAAAAAAAAAAGCCATTGATGCATTTCTTTTAAAAACTCAGATGTAAAATTGTGGTGATATGATTTATAGTGTTGCCCTATTACCTGACCATTGAACCTGCAGGTAACTCACGTAGCGCTCCCCCTGCACGCGGGCCCCCTCCATCATATGGTGGAAGCAGTCGCTATGACGATTACGGAAGCACCCGTGATGGGTATGGTGGAAGTCGAGAGAGTTACTCAAGCAGCAGAAGCGATGTCTACTCAAGTGGCCGAGACCATGTGGGCAGACAAGACAGAGGCCTTCCCCCATCTATGGAACGGGGCTACCCTCCGCCCCGCGATTCTTACAGCAGCTCGAGCCGCGGAGCACCCCGAGGTGGCGGCCGGGGAGGGAGCCGCTCGGATAGAGGTGGAGGCCGAAGCCGATACTAAAAAACCTTCAAAACTCATGGACCAAATCAAGTTTTTTCCTCCTCCCCCCCCCCAACACAAGGAATGTGGAAGCTTTATCTCGTTCCCACCCAGAGGACTACCGACATGATGTTTTTAACTTTTTTTTTAATTGTTGCTTGTTAAGTTCCCCTTCATTACTGATGTTTTTTGTGAGGAAAGAGTAAAAACAATGTTTAATTTCATTTCAAAATTGTTAATAATTTCTCTCAAAAAGCAGATGTTAATGTATGCCATTTTGAGCCTATGTACTAGTGTTGTAACTTTTCAAAGTAAACGTTAACCCTGAAATGCCACACTTTTCACTTCATCAATGCAACGGCCAGCCGAAGGCACCCCATGCATCTAAAATGGCCATGGATCGTTCTGCTCATGCAAGCATGCCTTCTCTAGGCAAGACGTATGATTTGTTGGAAGGGAGGGTGGGGATGGATGCCAACCCTAAACTATTAAGTGTCCTCTGAAATGCAAAGATGCTCCCAAATAATGACCTACCTTCGGTCCTGTGTAAAATTCAGGACACCATTCAGCCTTTTTTAAGTCAAAACCACCAATGGATAAAGCTGAATGTACATTGTGCCACTCTACGCATTTCCTTAGGCAATTTGCAAGAACCTCGCCCCCCTCAGTAATGTATTAAACCTGCAGCAAGCGAGCTGCAGAGTTCTGTAAATTAAAAAAGAGGTTTGGCCCATTCCATCCAAGAAGCTGCAGAACATACTTGCTCTTACTGTTTCAAATTTTTGCAATCCTGTAGTGTCTCATTTTTAAAGGAACATCTTTGACTCCAAAGGCAAAATGGAGAAAAGTAAGATTAAGCAAAGAAGTCTTTCTCACCAACCTCTGAAAAGCTTATGGCTTCACAAAAACAAGTGAAAACTTTCAGCATCCCACAACAACAGCTTTAAAGCATCAAATGCCTGTGAAACAGCAAAAGATGGTAAGCAAAGCAAAAACTAGTTTTTCGGTCTAAGTCAAAACGTGAAACCAAAAAGCTATCGTCCTTTTTAGTACCGTAGGACATGCTGTGCATCATGGCAATGGAAGTTTTTCTAGCTTTTTAAAGAAAGCGCCAAATGGAAAAAAAAGTAAAATACCTGTGCTGGATAAGCCTTAGGCGAAGCCTTCTAAATTCATCATAACCTTGTCTTGGATGAAAATATGTATGGCACAAAAGCTTTTGAAAATGATGCTAAGAAAGCAGCTTGTAAACAAACGTCCCCATAAGGGGTTGGGAGGGACTGTTGCTTTTTTTGGCCAGTATGTTTCAATGAAGATATTTATATATGTATTTAAAAAAAGCAACTTGTATTTTTAATTTTAAGAAATGTAAAACCATAACACAATCAGAACTTGGCTTAAATTGCCAAAATCTGTGTTAACAGCTGGGAAATGTCAAGCAAGCCATGATTACGAACTTGATGTTTAGTTGGATGCCTGACTTCTTTTCTTTATGCTGTAGTCTTTGTTTGGGAGTTTTGGTACCTGGGCCGAGTTGTCATGACCCAGGTGCGGCCAGGAAGTTCAAAAGATGCTGTTGAAATGTAGTAAGACCTGAAGACCTCCAACTAAAGTGCCTCCTCTAAACCTTCCAAGCACATTTGCCAGTCAAATGGACTTACCATGAAAAAGCACCATTGGAAAGAAAATCAGAATCCATAAAGCCATGCGACTTTTTTCACTAAGCCATTCCAGTTCATTCCAGTCCAATGAACCTTCCACACCTCAAAATGTGTAAAAATGTTAGATCGTGACAGACTAATCGGCGAGCCCAGGTTGTTGGGTTTTTTGTTTTGTTTTCTGTTTCTGGGGTGGTTGTGGGTTTGGGCGGTTGGGCCCGCCGGAATCTTTTACACCGTCTGTAATTGTTGCAGGCTGAGCGCTCGTTCCCTTTAAGAGGAGACCGGAAAGCAGTGCATGTGTTGGAATGAACACCACGTTTGTGAGCTGCATCAGAGCAGCAGGTAAGCTTGGAGGTAAGGGAGACCTCGTTAAAAGGGCTCGTTTCAGATACCTTGCAAATAAAAGCTTAGACAAGTTCCCAGCCCCATCACTGCTGGTTTGTGGGATTGGGTGATTTTTTTAGTTCTATAGTTCAGTTTGAACAGACTGATAACACCACATAACTGCTTTTGCAAGCAAGAGGGAACAAATGTGTTTATTATTAAAAGTCAAAAATATTGTATCCAATATGGTTAAAGTGCTGGTGTGGGACCTGTTAAAAACTTCTAGAAAAAAGATTACATATTGAAACAGGATAAAGAATATTCAGTAGAAACCTTCCGAAATAGTCTTGAAACTATCTTGTTTTTCCCCAGTGGACATTATGGCTCACCTAGTTTTTGTGTACCTTCTACTTGGTGTGCCATTCTTAAATCACTTTTTTTAAATTTTGGAAATACAAATATTTAAACAGCTGGAGAGCTAATGTGCTCATTGACTAATATCTCCACTGACCTTAACAAGGGCTAGGCAGACAGCTCTTAAGCTTTTGCTGAAAGCTGTTTATCGTTGAAGCTCAGCATTTCATAAGAGATGATCCGTCAGTTGGGAAGGTGTTACAAGAGCAGTTGTGGTGATTTATGGCAGCTTGTTCAGAAACTGCAAGCAGCCAGGTATGTTTTAAGTGTACAACAGAGTAAAGACCCTGAAATGGTTCTTTTTGTGCTATGCAGTTGTTTCATTTTGGCAACGGCATTAGTCTATACTAGCAATTGTTTTGACGGCCTTTCTGTTCTGACAGTCTCCTAATGCTTATATTCTAGGTACAGAGTTGTGTGGAGGCCTGTAAAGAAAGAAGCAGACTCAAAAGATGGATGTAAAGTTTAAAGAAGGCAATTTGCAGGGAAGTCCTTCCCTAAATGCCATTGTCTGTTGCAACTACAGACAAGGGTCATATGTGAGATAAAGAGTCTTAAATGTCAGGTGGAAATTATTTCTGTCCTCTTTAACAAATGTGATTGAAATCCTGGCAGGCAAGCAGGCGTCCAGCCAAAGCCATGGCTTGTGATTTAAGGGGGAGTCAGGAGATAGAATTGGGGGACCTTCAGTTAGACGAGCGTGTGTCTTTCTCTCTCCAATAACTGCCAGAGGTTAGACTGCACTGCAGGAGGCGATCTTCAAAACGTGGCCACTTGCAATACTGAGCTTCTCCCTGAGAAGAACTCTACTTAAATCCTCATGTTCAGCATGATGTTTGTAGCCAGGAGTTAAACAACAATTTGATTTCACAAGAAAGTCACAGCCATCTACAAAATGGTTTGGGAAAATCTCCTACGAATGAGACAGCATAAAGTTTACCAATTCCCTTTTCATGAAAGGGGATAGTGAAAAGGAGCTAGTGCCATAACTTTAAGAAACAGGTAAAACGTTTTGGTCAAATGAAAACGTGACTCATCTCGGAAGAGGCTCAACAGCTGAAGCTTGGGATCTCTTGTATTCACTAAACTCTCAATAAAGTTGATTTCCTCCTGAGCTCTTCATTACTCCAAAATAGTCTGCGATGATAGTTCCGGCTTTCCGAATGAAGTCTGGCGCAGGAGTGGCCAAAGGCTACTCAAATATTTTATCGGGTTCGATATTAACGATGAGATAACCAGCTTTTCTGGCAAGCTTTTAAGGTGTTTTGAACGCATTACAGGGGTTTGAATGGGTTGCCAAAAAGGATATAACTAAGCTTTTTTTACTGAGGGAGATAGAAACTCCATTGTACACACTTCTGCCTTTTGCTTTTAAACAATCTAATAAGAGCTCACAAGGTGGACAAGAATGGTCCAATCCAATAATGGACTTGCCCCTACTTTGGGATGGAGTTAATCCAGTTAAACAGATTGGAGAGAGAGGCAAAAAAAAAAAAAACCCCAGGCAGAGAATGTACTGTTTTATTAAGGCTGTTCATTGCCCCGAGTCCCTATTTGGGAGAGGGGGCGGTATAAAAGTTTAATAATTTCACCATGAATGACTGCACCTTTCCCCTTTTTTCTGGGCATGCTGGCCAACTGGCTGAGCAAGACACGTCCCTTTCACACGTCTATTTGTGGACCAGAGCACCAATTCCACCAGCACCTGAGCCCTACACAATGTCCTTCCCCATTGGCTAAGGACTCCCTCTACTGACAATTGTTTTGCACGCTCCACAAAAGCTTTTCATTTTTGCTGCAACTTCTCCCCCTTTAAAATGGAACAATGGCTTTTCCCTACTTTAATTTGTTGGAAGGTTTTTCTGCGCCTGTGGATTATTCAAGGCAAAAGATTGTCATCAAGTTCACCAATGCAGGTTTTTTTTTGGGGGGGGGGGGGGGGGGGAATGCAAAGGGGCCGAAACCTAACCCCAGGACCAACCCTGCCCTTTCATGTCTTGAAAAACCTTTTCCTGGACCATCTTTCATGCATTTTGATTACTTTGCAATTGGCCAGAGATAATACAGTATCCATAAAAATTTTAAAATAGATTAAAAATTATTAAATCAATGGCTGAATTAAGAATACAGAAAACCCGATAAAAATTTAAAAATTAAAACTCTTCTAATGACACTAGGCCAGATCGGCCTGCTGGAAAAGGTGGGTCTTCAGCACGCGCCAGAAGGTTTGCAGGTCAGTGATGGCTCGTATCTCCATAGGTAGCTCATTCCAGAGGGAGGGTGACCCCACAGAGAAGGCCTGCTTAGAGTCTGCTTTATTCATACATCCTATGCTGGGGAGGGATCCACCTGGCTCTTACCTTACGCCACCCTTTTGAGTTATCAGCATTGCACAGAGGGAAAAGGGTATTTTTTTCTTGAAAGTGAAATTTGTAGAGTTTCAAACCCTGCCCAATTTTCAGTTCTTGTCATGCTCTGCAGCATCTGGTGCAACTCATGAGCTCAGGAGGCGTGGCGGCCTAGCATAAAACCACAAGCTAGAAATAAAGACAACCTGAAGCTTCAGTACAGCTGCTGCTTGAGTGGCTCAAATGGCAGTTTCCAGACCGGAAGGAGGGCCAGTATTAAAGGGGATTCCCCCCCTCCCTTTTTTTTTTTTTTGCAAAAGGCAAATGCCCACAATTCAAAAGCCCTGCAGTTGCCTCCCTTGCAAACCTCAACCCTCCAAAAAAGATATTGAGCATGACTTCTCAGAAACCAAAAGTAAGCCCACTTTTGGCTTCTATGGCTCAAAAAGTCACAAGATGACTTTGGATGAAAAAGTGTGAACCTCCAGCTGTATCGGTGATCTCTGCATTCCCTTTTTTTTATTATCTGATTGTGATTGTTTTACGTACAAAACAGCAGCCAATGTGGAGGAGGGCTTTTCATAACATTGAAAGAGTGTTCATATATTTAAAGATGTAAACCTCTGAAAATATTTAATCTTGATCTGATTTACTTGGGCATTGTGCAGATTGATGCCTTAACAGATCCTAGTCAGTCCTGGACTCTGTGTTGCCACACATTGTATAGTCTGGAGTTGAATGATGACAGCTAAAACTGGATAATTCCATTAAAAAGTAAATTGCTTTTTTAAAGTGCATCTTTCAGAAGTTTCTGGTGTTTACAGCTCAGTAAAAGTCTTTCATACATTTAAAACTATCCCTGCAAGTAGGAAAATTTCCAAGATTTAAACTAAGCTACATTTTTTTCCACCACTGGTAGATTCTTAATTTTCCACAGAAATTTTTACCTACCAGATACAGATTAAACAGAGTTGGAAGGCACCTAGTAGGTCATCTAGTCCAACCCCCCCACCCAAGTAGACCCTACACCATTTTTCTCACACTTCCTATCAGCTCAGCCATCACAAAATTGGATATATTTACTCTCCTTTGCAAACTCTGCAGGCAGTGCTTTCTCAACTTTAGGAAATTCTGGGAGTTGAAGTCTACCCATCTTCAAGCAGGCTGGCTGGGGGAATTCTGACAGTTAAAGTCCACGGTTAAATGCAACCACTTTCCTTTGTGATGGTGGTTTGGGGGAATGTTCTGTTTTGTTCTTCTGCAGAAGTAATTGCATAAGGCGAATCGCTGTAAATGCAACAAACTTGTTCCTCCAGTCCAAGCCAATTCAAGATGGTGCTTTCTGGCTGGTGGTGGTGATGTTTTTTTTTGTTTTCAACTGGTTTGTCCTCTTTATAGGTGGAAGGTAATAGGGGAACTTCTTTTAACTTGCTCGTTCACCCACCTCAGAAGAAGCAGGAAGATGCAGCCACGGATGTGGGTTTGGCTTCACCGTTGCACACAAAAGAAGCTTTAAGAACAAAACAGGCTTTCAGTCATGAATCCAGAGGAGCAAACGGTGACTTGGTTGATTTCTATGGGGGCTTTAAACTCCCCCAAAATGATGGTGGGGGACCCCATGCAATTCCTCAAGGCGTCTCTGAAGGACGGAGTCGTCCTTTGCAAACTACTCCTCCGACTTCTGCCGGGCTCTATCGAAAAGGTACGGCCATGATGATTTGCTCGCTTCTTAGAAAGAGGGTCGATAACTAGAGATGGACTCTTTTGGAGACAAGCTGCTCCTCCAATAATCATTTCTGCTCTTCAAGTATCGAGGGGTAAATTTTAATTGCAAGTAGGGGTGTGTGTGTATGTGTGTGTGTGTGTGTGCACTAGGGACGGGATCCCAAATCAGGGAATCGTAAAGAACCCTTGAAGATCTTGGAACGGTGCAAAGACACCCAAAATATTGGATGATTCTACAGTCCAGTAGAAATCTTGATTAGCTGCCAGAGTGGAAGAACATTTATTTGTTTGTTTATTTATTTATTTAGTCAAACAATTATTAGATAACAGGTATAGGTATAAACATGGTTATAAATACATGAAATGGATACAAATAGGAAAAAGAAAAACAATAGGACAGGGAAGGTAGGCACATTTTGGTGCGCTTATGCACACCCCCTGTTTCTGGAATATAACAACAAAAACAAAAGACAAAATCAAAGAGGTTTCCGATTTATAACAAGGTCCTTTTAGAGAGGGAAGAAGAGGAAAGAGAACGCCTGGGGCCAACCCAAAATACCATTTATTTTCTTGAAAGCATTGGCTCGCGGACAGCTCTTGATTCAAGGCAGAAGTCAGCAGCTCAAAGGGAACCTTAAAAATTATTTCAGTATTTTTTTTTTCTCTCCCTCTCTTTCTTTCCACTCCTGATTCCAGACTATGGATTTCGAAGGAAGGGTGACTTAAGAGAGAGGATATTAACACGGATTTAGAAATCCATGCGTAGAAAGTGAGAGTAGCCCTCTAGCAGAATATAGAAGTGGAAGATCTGTGAACTTTTGGACCCAGAAGAAGCATTTTGAAAAGTGTTAAGAGGCAAATGGAAAACACCAAAAATAAGAAAGAGGAAGAAAGAGATGTCGCCTTGGAAGCTCATTTCTTTCTCTTGAAAAAGGAACCATTTCTTGGGGTGCCTGTGTGGAGCCCCTCCCTCTCTGAATTGTTCTACTGAAGGATTTAAGAGGAGGGCAACTGTCAGGCCGGTGGACTTCAGCTCCCAGAATTCCTCGTGCTGGCTGAGGAATTCTGGGAGTTGAAGTCCACAAAGTCTTAAAAGTGGTCAAGTGTGGAGAACTCTTGATTTAGAAGACTCCTTCAACCACGGATTTTCTCCCCTTCCAGTTCAAATGTAGGGAAAAAGAAAAAGAAAAAAAAAGATGAAGTACTGTAGTGTTGTTGGCCTGGGTTTCACAACAAAACAGATTATTCCAAAATGTGACCGCCTGGTCCTCCAAATCCACTGCTGTATTTTAGCCACATCCTGTCCACGTGACTGTTGACCTCAGCTTCTGCTTCATTAGCTGTGGAAGATCTGCTGATGTTGCTCCTTATGGGGTAGAGAAGAGCAAGACCCACAGCGGCAGGAGGAGGGGGGGGAGTTGCACTGCTGGCCTGGAATTTGAGGAATCTCAACCAGACAGCTGCTGCAAGACTTTGGTGTGAAAAGTTTGGGCATCCCTTGGCAACTTCAAGGCTACTGTATTTTTCCTCCACCAAAAAGGATAAAAACATAATAGACCTCACCAGCAAACACAGCAATTACATTTTGATTATACAGTTATATGTGCGCAGCCCTTCGATGAAATCTTGCCCTGTGGTCATTAGGCCAGCATCAGAAGGGCGGAATATAAACCATCATTTTAAAAGCTAAAAAAAAAAGAGTATGAAATGCAAAGGATGGCCTCTTTCCCTTCCGTCTTCTCATCTCTGCACTTTGCAAGTCCTTTTTTACGTTGAGCTCTGCTCAAACCATGATTTGCGAAAACATTCTGAAGTGCGCAAGGGCTGCTGAAGGACAGAGTCACTTTGCATAAGCCATCTTCCTTCAGATGTGCTTAACCAGAATCGTTGAGAGTAAAATCTCTGTTTATTTTTAGCAGAAGCTCTGCGTTAGAGGGGGCAGCGTTTTGTTTGCAAAATGCTGACTCAGGCCTGCTGCAAATCGATACCTCTTCTTCATGCATGCCCTGAAGCTGTTGTGTTTGAGTCCCAGTCTTAACGTGTGAATCTATATCTAGAAATTATGGGTTAGCAATCCAGGGAAGTCGCCGGGGACTTGTAAACAATGCCTGAGTTTTATAGGCATGAATTAAGCAAAAGAGGATTTTATTTCACGAGCTGTGTTTTTAAAAAAAAAACAGTGATGCAATTGGATGTGAGAATTTCTCTGCCCGGATGATTGACAGGGAGGCCAGCTCTGGTGATCTGAAGCCCAGTATAATAGTGCAGGGCTGTGAGAATTGGAGTCTAACATATCTGCAGTTTGGACAGATCAATATGCAAGCTAGGCAATTGCAGCGGCTTAATGAAAATAATCCTATTTCTGAAACTGTCTTAACTCATCTTATGGCCGTCTTTTGAAAAACATCCTTCTAAGCCACGACTATTGCAGCCAGAGACAAATCCATAATCAGTGCTCAATCAGCAAAGCAGGAAATCCTAAGAGCAGCCACAAAGCGAAATAACTGAAAATCACCTCTCCATAAACGAAAGAGCCTTCACTCCAACCTCGGTTGTTGTTTTTTTTCCAAAGAAAGCAGGATGTTTTTCAGGTTCTGAGGTCCTCATAGACAGTTTCAGATGATTTATTCCATTTGAGTCGAGTTGTTATGCACATTTCTTCTCTCCTCTTCAAAAGAACTTCCCCGTTTCTCAAGAAAAAGAAAAAAGAAAGAAAGAAATCCACCAGAAAGCAACAAAACCAGAAAGACCAGAATGATAATTAGAAGGTTTGCCAACACTAGTCCAAAGGCAGCAGTAACTGTTTTAAGGATCAAATTTGCATGGGAGGAAGTTTTTGAAATACAAGACTCCATACCAACGTGATCTGGCTTTAAAGATTGCCATTATCACCCGACATTAGGCTAACGAACAGCCTTTGGCAGCAGACACTCTCTTGTGTAAGCATCTCCTATCTAACTGGCTTCCAACTGAATCGACCAAGCAGGTCAAAAGCCACTTAAGAAATTATTCTTTTCCTTGCTAGGATCCTTCTCCTTCATCTTGAAGGTCTTACACGTTCTCACTTGTCTTCCAAGCTAGCTAGCTCTCTGCAGAAGACCTTCTCCATTAGCGCCAAAGATAGATAGATTAGATAGATAGATGGATGGACAGGCAGATGGACAGACAGATTAGAGTTGAAAGGGACCTTGTAGATCATCTGGTCCAACCCCCCACCCCCCACCCAAGCTGAAGACCTTACACCATTCCTGACCGATGGCACTCCAATCTCTTCTTGAAAGCCTCCAGTGATGAAGCTCCCACAACTTCCAAAGGCAACTTCTGTTCCATCGGTTGGTTGTTATCACAGTCAGGAAATTCCTCCTTATTTCTAGGTTGAATCCACTTGGTCCCATCACCCATAAAGATCCCCAGAATTGCTCAGCCAGAGGGATCTCCCTTCCAGTTCACATGTCTTCATCTCCAGCAACCTTTCTCTTCCTAGCAGAGGGCATCTTATGGGCAAACATTCAGCGCCAAGTCCTAAGCTCTGGGTGGCTTTGGGTTCATTTGTTCCACCGTTCTTCCTGAGCTGACAGCTTGTCTTCCCCTCTTTTTTCCTCCCTCTCCCCCCCCCCCTGCCCACCCACAGCCCATCTTCTTGTGAAAATCCAGTGAGCACCAAGCTGTCTTCATTCCTTCGCGCAAACACTCAGGGTAATGTCCTTTGAGAACAGAAGTGAGCCAGCTGACAGGAGTTGTCACAAGCTTCCAAATCTGTTGATTGTTAGATGATGGTTCTTTTTCCTTTTTCCTTCTAGTATTGCCCGGAGCCCAAGACAGAAGCCGACTGCCTTGGCAACATCCAACAGTTTTTAAATGGGTGTGCAGCACTGAAAGTGGAGGTAAGCGGCAACAGACCACAGCGCCGGGAAGGGCCTGGATGGACAGGCGGTGGGTGCCAGGGAGGGGGTAAGGAAGAAACGGCTGAAACCGGATACCCTGACCCCTTGAGGGTGTCTTCCGTGGGTTGAAGAAAGACTGAGGATTGTGTGCGGGGATGCTGGGGAGGGCCAGCTGCGCTTTGTCCTCCCTTCAGCTGCAAAAATAATATAAGTCCATTTTGGTTCAAGAGAAGGGTTTACTCCCAATCTTGGCCTTTCATTGGAAACAACCAGCAACTGAACCCAATATATTTTGCACAGACAGACAGACAGACGTGGGTGGACAGATAGATATGGATGGGTGGATGGGTGGCATGGATGGATAGATAAATATAGATGAGAGGGGAGAGAGAGAGATGATAGATGTGGAGAGATTGAGAGATGAGAGATGATGATTGATAGAGAGATGATAGATGATAGATATGGATAGATAGATGATAGATAGATCAATGTCTGGAATACTCTACCTGACTCTGTGGTTTCTTCCCCAAACCCCAAAAACTTTAACCTTAGACTGTCTACTATGGACCTCCTCACCCCTTTCCTAAGAGGTCTTTAGGGGACGTGCATAAGTGCACCAACGTGCCTACCGTCCCTGTCCTATTGTTTCTTTTATTTTATTTTTTTCTTATATGTATTCATAACTATGTTTTTACTTATACCTGTTACCTTATAATTGCTTGACAAACTAAAATAAAAAAATAAAAAGATAGATGATAGATAGATAGATAGATAGATAGATAGATAGATAGATAGATAGATAGATAGATAGATAGATAGATGTGGGTGGATAGATGGATATGGATGGATGGATTGATACCTAAATATAGATAGGTGAGAGAGGAGAGAGAGAGAGAGAGGTACATAGATAGGGATGGATGGTGGATGGACGGGCAGACAGACAGATAGATAGGGATGGTGTGGGTGGCTAGACAGATTGGAGAGACGGACGGACAAGAGAGAGATGGGCCTGGGGAAGATTTCCAAAGGGGCTTTCTCTGAAGCCGGACAAACTCCAGACCTGGAAACAGTTCCTCAGTGCCGTGACTCTCTTGTAGCCAGGCCAGTTCCGAGTTCAGATCTTCTCAGAGGTGCTTCCCTTCCTTTGCACCCATTCTCCGGAGTCCAGCTAATGCAAGAACCAGAATGACCGGTTTTAGGCTCCCCAAGGGCGAGAAGCCGTCTTGTCCCACTCTTGCCTTCTTCGGCCTACCATATCTTTAGGAAGCCTGGTGGGTTTCCCCCACACCCCGCCCGCCCCCCTCCCTCCCTGTCTCCTCTCCGCTTCCTGGTCTTACAGACACATCTGAAGTGGGGGGAGGAGATGGAGGGTCTGTTGGGGTGGGAGGGCGGAGAAGAGAAGAACAGCGCAAGAGACACATTCGGTGGTTGCAGCTCTGCACAGACAACTCCCACCCCCAGGTGCCATATGTGAGTGGGGGGGATTCCCCCCCCCTTCCCTCTTTCGCAGCCCACTCTCATTGTTCCCCATGGCAGATTGTTTCTGGGTAATGATTCAGTTCCTGCACCCCCCAGAACAAGAGGGAGAGGGGGGTGGGGAAGCCGTAGCAGATGTCTGGATTCAATTGGGTTGTCACTGAGCCGGGGCTTTGGCGAGATAATTTGGGGGGAGGTGGGGGGGGGCGGGGAAATGTGAAAAATACCAGCTTCCAAGGGGCACCGCCTCTACCCCACCCACCCGCTTTCGCAGTTGCTCTCCTGTCAATAAGACTGTCAATTATTAAACCTCCCCCCCTCCCCCCCCTGCAGAAATGACCCTACTGGCTGCCAGGCTGGGCAACAGGCAAGCCAGTCGAGTGGCAGGGAGTTCCAACGGGAAAAAAAACCTTCTCCCAAAGAGAAGTTCGTTTCTGCCGGACTGAGCACCGCCTGGGATAACCTCACAAGGAGATTTTTGCAGCGCAGCGGCCGCTTCCCTTTCTCGCTCTTCTCCCTTACCGTGCGAAACCGCGGCCGAAACTAAAGAGTTTCGGGCGAAACCAGCTGCTCCTGGTTCATCGGCCGGCCGCCTGACCAACCTCCCTCCGTCCCCCCGGCTGGCCGTGTTTGCAGATCCGGGGCAACGACCGGTTGCAAGGCTGCGGGGAGAGGGGGGTTGTCGTGGCAGGCCGGGGTCTCCCTGCTTCTCCTACATCGCCTGCTGGTTGTGTACAAGAGGCTTGCTCGCTGGCAGAGCGGCAGGGGCTTGCAGGGGAGGCATCTTTCCATCCCCTGCAACCTCCCCCCCCCCAGAGCCCGGAGCTGAGCGGGACCCCGCGGAGACCCCTGCCCAAGTCCCGGGGACGCCTCGACGCAGGAGGGACGGAGGGGGCGTCCGGCTGGCTCCGGAGAAGGCAAGGGCGCTGCGCCAGCAACCGAAGCAGCGGCGGCGGCGTGGAGGGGGCGCTCCGGAGCATCGCCCCTGCCTGGCTGGCTGGCTGGCTGGCTGCCTCCCGCTCCCGCCGCCTGTCACTTCCCCTGCTTTGCGCCGCCCGCCCGCGATCCAGCTCCGGGTCAGGCCGCTCCTGCCCAACGGGGCTTCGCCAGGCAGGCAGCAGCAGCAGCAGCGGCCGGGCACGCGGAGCGCAGCGCTTGAGCCACCGGGCGGACGAGTCAGCTGCGGAGTCTTCTTCTTCCTCTTCTTCTTCTTCTTCCTCCTTCTCCTCCTCCAGCTGCGCGGTCCGCTCCGCATCCCCTCAGCGCCTCTCTCGACCCGCGCAGGGGCTCCCCGGTGCGCCCGCCCACCCAACCCGGCCCTGCTCCCGTCCTTCCTTCCTTCCCGGGGCCTTCCGCAGGTAAAGCTTCCCAGCGCAGGTAAGACGCTTCCTCCTTCCTCCCCAAGTTTCTCTCCTTGAGCCTCCTTCGGCCCCGGTTTTTCGGGCCGGCCCGAAGAGTCCCCGGGGGGAATTAGTCGGCTGCGGCGGACCTCTCTTCCCTTTTCTTCTCTCTCGGCCCCGTCCGCAAGGAGGGCCCTGGCTCTTCTCTTCCTGCGACGCCCTCCAGATGTGGCAAGGTGAGCCCCAGATGTTGCAAGGGCATCTGCACCCCCCCTTCCACATCTGGGGGGCGCCCTCTTGCCGGATGCAGCTGTGCAGAAGCCCCTGGGTGCCTCCAGAAGCCCCTGGGTGCCTCCAGATCCAATTTGCCGGGTGGTTGGACTTCCAGGCCCATCATCCACTTATAGCCTTTGCTCTCCATCCATCAAGGGGGCAGAGGGGGGGAGACTTTCAGCATCTGGTCAGTTGCACTCTTAGAGGTCAAGTTGGGAATTCTGCTGTCCATCCAGGAACAGCTTAATAATTGATTTCTCACCCTTGACCGAATTGCTTTTCTGGAGCAAAGAGGCAGAAGAAGCAACTGGGAGAACAAAGGGAAGAGGCTGGGGGTGGGGGGGTGGGGGGGGAGGACAGGGCTAGATTTCTGGATAAGAGCAGACCAGGTGATTGACAATCGAAAGTCCAGAAGGGGCATCATCGAGACCCCCGAAGGGTGAAAAAAGCTGGAACAATTGCACAATGTCTTTTCTTGGGGGTTGCACAGAGAAGGAACTATCCTGGCGACTTTTAAGACTTGTGGACTTCAACTCCCAGAATTCCCCAGCCAGCCATGTCTTCAAATTGTCACGTTTTGGGGACCCCCTTGCTCTAGACTCTAAGCAGGGGATGGGGATGACTGACAGGGCTTGTTTAAGAGTGGGAGGGGAGGGGACCCACACATTCAGTGGGGAAGATCCATCATGGTTTCAGTTCCGCTTACCTGCGCTTGATTGACTTGCAAGTTCTGGAGAACCTCAAAAGACCTTCTTTTTCCCAGGTGGGTCTGGGGGAGGCCGAGCATCTCCCTTCTGTGAGGTGCTTCCTTCTGTGGCTCTCCAGGTCCCAGTCGGTCCCTCCCCTTCCTCCCCATGAGTTCTGTTTTCTACCCATGTTGCTTTCCATCCAAGAAGGCCAATTTCTTTCCTTCCCACTGTCTAATCCAGAGGTCTCCAAACTTGGCAACTTTAAGACTTTGTGGACTTGAAGTCCCAGAATTCTCCAGCCAGCTATTCAGGGAGTTGAAGTCCATAAGTCTTAAAGTTGCCAAGTTTGGAGACTTCTGGACTCTAGTCTTTCTTTTTCAGTTCTGGAAATCCCCAAATGCAAAACGCGGGATTAAAAAAATTGGTCCGGCGCAGCTTCTCTTTTTGCTTTTGGAAGCATATTCGTCTGATGGAGAAATTGGTTTTAAGAGAATTTGGCTGACAGGTAAAATCAACGAAACGTCTTCAGATCCATCGCAAGGACCTTTCTGACTATAAAAAAGGAAGATCAATTAATTAAGGCATCCTGGGTTGGTTTGGTTGGGATGGATCTGTGGTGGACGTGATGGAGTTTATAACCTGAGTGTGATTATTCTCCTGTAGGGGCGATGATTCTTCTATAAATGTAGGATACAAGTAATATGTTTTGAAAAAAAGAAAAGGAATTTTCCAATTGTGCACATGATGAAATGCCTCTTATGAAATGATGCGTGTCATGCTGGCTGCCACAGATGGTATCCCTTCCTCTCCCCCTTTTTAAAAAAGGGCTCAAGATTTTTGTTTTTTTCCCCCAAAAGGCCTTTTATTAATCATTTCTACTTTTGGACATTCTAACCTTGTCTGTCATAACAGGAGAAATTGTAGAATAGAGTAGAGTAGAGTAGAGTAGAATAGAATAGAATAGAATAGAATAGAATAGAATAGAATAGAATAGAATAGAATAGAATAGAATAGAATAGGAAGGGTCCTTGGAGGTCTTCTAGTCCAACCCCCTGCTTAGGCAGGAAACCCTCCACCACTTCAGACAAATTGTTGTCCAGTCTCTTCTTAAAAACCTCCAGTGTTGGAGCATCCATGACTTCTAGAGACAAGTTGTTCCACTGATTAATTGTTCTAACTATCAGGAAATTTCTCCTTAGTTCTAGGTTGCTTCTCCTTGACGAGTTTCTACCCGTTGCTTCTTGTCCTGCCTTCAAGTGCTTTGGAAAATAACTTGACTGCTTCTTCTTTGTGGCAGACCCTCAAATACTGGAATACTGCTATCATGTCTCCCCTAGTCCTTTTTTTAAAAAAAATAAACTCGATAAATTTCTCCTTAGTTCTAGGTTGCTTCTCTCCTTGATTATTTTGCAATCCATTGTTTCATGTCCTCCTTTTGGTGCTTTGGAAAATAAGTTGACACCCCCCCTCTTCTTTGTGTCAGACCCTCAAATACTGGAACAGTCCTATGTCAACACTGCTATGTGATTATTTCAAATACTGCTATGTGATTTTGTTGCTGGTTGCATTGGTATCCCAGTGCCTATTTTATCCTGTACTGTCTTGAGTAGATAATAATCTTGGAAAAATGGACTCTACTTGTTTGCAAGAATAAAATGGATTCTGAAACATAGCTCCCTGCCAGAGCATGCATTGATCCTGCCATAAAGTGGACCTTGTGAGCGCAACACCCCGATGCTGTGGCCTCTAAAATAAAGTCCCAGATCCCTCTGGTACTCAAACTGCCAGAGAAGATAGGAACCACAATCCAGAATCATGGCGTGGCACAGATGATAGTTTGGCCTTACAAACAGTTGTTCAAATAAACAAACTCATGTTCCTTTCTTTAGAACTTTAAATTATAGTCTTCAGGCCACAGAATAGCCCTGGGTTGGCTGAGTATGTAAAGAAAGCCACAGAAGTGTAGCGTTTTGGGAGTTCAGCTGCAGAACAGCTGACGTAAAGGGGAAAAATTACTTTTAAAATTTAACTTGCTTTTGCAGCCCATGTTGCTAGCTAAATATCTCTAGGAAGCTCACCAAGAGGGCTCTTCCTGTATCCTCCAGCCTTAGCCAGGGGCATTGCGAGGTAGACTGCCCCTAAACGTGGAGCTTTGCATACTCACAGCAACTGAAACAGTTCTAAACATTTGGATGGCGTTTTCTAAATTAAATTATCACATTCTATTTACTAAGACTGGGGTTACTATTCTTCTTCTCAACTTTCTTTCTACTATCTATCTTTCCCAGCTTCCTATCTTTCCTTCTACTTATGACCATATAACCTTGTTGCTTTTGTATCTTTACGAGTTGTATTGATTTATTTAGTTTCCTAGTAGGATTTTGATTGCTTATTTAGTATCCTATGGCTATCCCTAAGTGTAAAGTCTTACAATTCTTGATGAATGTATTTTTTGTGTACACTGAGAGCTTATGCACTGAAGACAAATTCCTTGTGTGTCTACTTGGCCAATAAAGAGTTCTGTTCTGTTCTATTCCATTCCATTCTATTATTCTATTCTATTCTACTCTATTATTCTATTCTATTCTTCTATTCTGTTCTGTTTTATTCTATTCTTAAGGCTGCAAAGATTGGCATGACATTTCTTCTTCTTGTTTCATCTTTTTCCCAGCTGTTTGATGCCCACGATCTCTACTCCGGGCAAAACTTTTCCAAGATACTGACTGCCCTTTTGTCTCTCAACAAAGCAACGGAAGGTAAGGCAGGGGGAAAAAAAGGGAATCTCGCAATATTTTCCTGCGAACGTCTCTTGCCTTCGTTTCCCAGCTTTGTTCTGAACTCCAGAGATATTTCTCTAGGCGGGCAGCTCACTAAAGCCAACTGTTGGCTAGTTTTAAAGAGCTCAGCCTGGTTTGCAAGCGACCGCAATATTTCGGGGCTGTAGGCCAGCCTCTGGGAGGCGGGGGGAGGGGGACGGGGGGACATGGAGAGAAGGCAGCGGCAAACTTTCCCTGTTGTTGCTAAATAAAAGCCAAGGACGTGTCCACAGAGGACTCATGAGTCAAGCTAGGCTTGAAAGAGACTTTATCTTGACAATGTGGGGCATCTACAGACACAAACACACACACACACACCCAGCCCCAGCCCCATCTATTTGCAGAAGAACAATAGAAGAAAAATTTGGCTGTTCCTATAGAAACTGGTGCTTATTCCTTTTCAAAGATAAAAGTATGTTCCAGTTTTGTTCTTTTTCCATATCCTATTTATTATTTTCTTTTCTTTTTCCTTCCTTCCTTCTTTCCTTCCTTCTTTCCTTTCTCAAAATTAATGTTTTTTCCCTTCCCTCGTTTGTTCCATGTCTATTTTTTCCTTCCTTCCTTCCTTCCTTCCTTCCTTCCTTCCTTCCTTCCTTCCTTCCTTCCTTCCTTCCTTCCTTCCTTCCTTCCTTCCTCAAAATTAATCTCTCTCCCTCCTTCTTTCCTTCCTTCCTCAAAATGAATCTTCCTTCCTTCCTTCTTTCCTTTCTTCTTTCCTTCCTTTCTCAAAACGAATCTTCTTCGTTCCTTCATTCCTTCCTTCTTTCTTTCTTTCTTTCTTTCTTTCTTTCTTTCTTTCTTTCTTTCTTTCTTTCTTTCTTTCTTTCTTTCTTTCTTTCTTTCTTTCTTTCTTTCTTTCTTTCTTTCTTTCTTTCTTTCTTTCTCAACATTGGACTGCTAGGCACATGTCAATACTGTAGTTCCCTTACTGTTTCTGTACTATTTAGATCATTCTTGGAGGATTTGGCAAGGATCCGCTTAACATGATATGGTTGGGCTGGTAATGCACAATGAAATCTTTATTTAAAGCTAAAAGCTTTAGGAGATGCAAACAGTGGAATTCTGCTGAACAGATGCTAGATTTTAACAAGATTCAGAGCGAGTTGAAGAATGTAGAAAAGGATTGAGGCTTCCTGAGCGTATCTGAATAGATTTTATGTTGCTCTGCTTGGTGTGAAACAGGTGGCACACCTTCCAGAGGGTCCCATCCTGTCCCACCAGGGGAGGTTTATATATTTATATCTGTGGGGGTGGCAAGAACATCTGTGACGCAAAATGAAAAACGTTGAAGGGTATAATTTGACACCTGAAAACCGAAACAGATTGTGCTGAATGAGTCTCTTTCTCAGCTGCTGATATATTTCTTGGCCACTGTGTTCTGATGTCCATTTATAGGATGGATGAATGGACAGATGGACAGACAGATGGACAGACATATATGAGAGAGAGAGAGAGAGAGAGAATGGATAGATGATGGATGGAGGGCTAGATGGATGGACAGACATATAACAAGGATGGGTGGAAGGGAGACAGAATTTTATGGATGGATGGATGGTTGAATGGATGGATGGATGGATAGGTAGGTAGGTAGGTAAGTAGGTAGGTAGATAGACAGACATATAGGTAGATAGACAGACAGATAGATAACATGGATGAATGAATTGATGGATAGATGGATGGACAGACATATAACATGGATGGGTGGAAGGGAGGGAGGGAGACACAGATAGCATGGATGGATGGATGGATGGATGGATGGATGGATGGATAGGTAGGTAGGTAAGTAGGTAGGTAGATAGACAGACAGACATATAGGTAGATAGGCAGACAGATAGATAACATGGATAAATGAATTGATGGATAGATGGACAGACATATAACATGGATGGGTGGAAGGAAGGGAGAGAGACACAGATAGCATGGATGGATGGATGGGTGGCCCACCCATCTTAAAATGGTTAAAATTAAGAAATGCTGCTTTAGTGAATTCCTGCCCAGAACAGGGCTGGACTACATACCTCTCCAACTCACACAATCTGTGACACCAGCTGGTTGGCGGAGAGGACGACACGAAGATGCTACACTTATAAACCACCCACACTTCCCTCCTTCCAAAACGGCCTGCCATATGATGCTGAAAGCTGTTCTCCTTAGCAACACACTTTTTTCTTCCGAAGGCTGGGCAGGGAGAGGCTTCTTTTTAAAGCCCCAATTTTGTGACCCAGGTCATCTCTAGGCAGGGGCTGGCAGAGGCCACGAGCCTCCACCCCACGCTCCCCTGAAGGCTTCACACCCCCAGCCCCACAAACAAAAGCCAGCAAGCCACAAAACCAAAGCCAGCAAGCCACAAAGGCAGAGAGGAAGTCCAAAGAGAAGGTCCGAGCTCATGGGTCAAGGTCCAGATTCAAGGTCCACAAGGCAGAAACACCAGCCAAGGCCGAGTTTTTCCAAAGCTGAGGGAGTGTGTGCCAAAGCAAACAATTTGTTAGAGTTTGCAGCAGAAATTCAAATCCAGAAAACACACAGATGGCTGATTGAGCAGGATCGTTAACTTCTTTATGAACATAATAACACGAGTAAAGTTTACAATACCATTTGTAGATTTTTTCAACGTTAACAAGAGCAAAAACACAAGCAGCAGCAGCAGCTCAGAGCAGATACCAGTTTCAGTTTTTAGGCAAGTTAGTTTCTCTTTCACTTTCGAGCTGAGCACAGAACCGAGATAAGCCACGCCCAGATTCTCTCTTTTAAGTTTCAGCCCCCAATTCAGCTCCCATTGGCTGACTTTGTTGCTAAACTCCATTCCAGTTCATGAATATACTCTGACACAATTGTACCCAACCAGGACAATTTCCCCAGCTTCTGCTTAAGTCAACCCACGCCACGTGTTTCTTGTGAGGAGAAGTGAGGCGACCTTCTCCTGAGCAGCCTTGCAGACCTCCTGGCCTCCACTCTACTCTCCGTGTCCTCGGATCAGTGGGGGAGGCAGCTGTTCCTCATCAGAAGGGATCTGCTGCCCTCTCGACACCCCTGCAGATCTGCAGCCGATCCTCTCCCATGTCTGTGAGGGCAGGCGGCTCTCTGTCCGGTCCACCCCCCCCCCCCCAATTGTCCGAGGGTCCTGGGACAGTATCATCCTCAGCTCCCGGACTTCTCTAAACATGGCAAGGGAGACGTGCCATCCCTGTCGGACGGTCCTAGTTCCATCTGCCTCCTGCCATTATTGGCCTCCCGCCGACCAATACGCTCCCATAGAGTGGGTCTCCTCGGGGTACCGCCGGCTGGATGGCTGGCGACCCTGAGGGTGCGGGCCTTCTCGTTGGGGGCACCCTCCCTCTGGAACGAATTACCCCCAGAGATGAGGACCACCCCTGATCTCCTGACCTTCCGCCGTGCGTTGAAAACCTATTTATTTCAGAAAGCCAGTTTGGCCTAGGGGGTTTTAGAGCTTTTAATTCGTTTTTAACCTTCTTAATCTCTTATTTTTAATCTTTTGATATGGCCAACTTATTTAATCCTTTTTAACTTTTTAAATATTGTATGTGTACTCTTATATGTATATTTTCTCTTGGCTGTTCACCTCCCCGAGTCCCTCCGGGAGAGGGGGCGGTATACAAATTTAAATAAATAAATAAATTCATCCTCCTCCTCCGAACCAGGATCCGATACAGCCATAATACCCAGCTCTGAATATCATTCCCCCTGGTGGGAAATTGTGGCCCAGGAATCTAGCCAGAGATGGTTTTCAGCTGGTTCTGACCAGTTCTGGAGAACTGGTAGCAGAAATTTTGAGTAGTTTGGAACACTGGCCAATCCTACCTCTGACTGGCTCCATCCCCATTTATTCTCTGCCTCCCATTGAGTCCCAGCTGATCGGCTGGGTCTTCTTTGGTTGCCCTGCACAGTAGAGTGGAGCTGCAAAGCAGGTTAGTGGGGTGGGGAGGGAATGGGGGAGTTTGCAGTATCCTTCCCCTGCCACACCCACCAAACCACACACACAGAACCGATAGTAAAACAATTTGAATCCCACCACTGAATCCAGCCCCGTTTAACAAGAAACTGTGATCTACTGCCTGGGGAATTCTGGGAGTTGGACATCCACCCCTCTTAAAATGGTTAAAGTTGAGAAACGCTCCCCGAGGAGTTTTCAGTTGGGGTGCAAAAGGATGTAGGCTCCCATTTGACCCCTTGTAGCTCTTTTTCTAGCCTCAGCCCAGCAAGGGTTATTTTCTTCCGTTTTTGACTTCTTCCCCTTTTTAACAGATCCAGGAAGTTCCACCAGGAAGCCATGTTCTCAGCCGCTTTCTCCGGGCCCCGGTGACTGCCAGCCCCTGACCCAAGCAGCCTCTGCTCGGCCATCGAAAGTGTTGCAGAGACAGTCAAGAGTTGGGGTATGTTTCAGCGCAATTCCTACCCAGAGCAGGAACAACCAATTTGTAACCTTCTTTCACCATCCTTGGGTGTGTGGCCTTCTCAGGTCCATTCTGCCTGTCTCAGAAGGTGAGGTCGTACGAAAAAAGAGCTTAGGGATTGGTTTTAATTAATGCAGCGTTGTTTTCATTGAAATTAATGAACATCTAGGTTTGAGCTGGCTTTGTTTATTCTCTAGTTGTTTATTTATCTTTCTTCTCCTGGCCTATCCCTTCTTAGAGGCTGGCCCTGCCACGGCAGGCCATAATACGCCATCCTAAAAATGTGTTGGATCGGCACAGGAATTAGCAGGCAGGAGTCCAAGGCCTGGTGTTAACCTGGTGCAGCAGAATAGTTGTACAGCTGAATGGTGAAGCAGGAATTTCCTCGTGCAAACCCTCTCTTTTTTTTGAAGAAGCTGTCAGCTTCATAGCTTCAGCCCTTCCTGGCCTCGGTTGGCCAATCAAAGCATCTCTCTTCTGCTTCTTCCTATTTCATACTTGCTATTCAGACAGAGTTGGAAGGGACCTTGGAGGTCTTCTAGTCCAACCCCCTGCTTGGGCAGGAAACCCTCCACCACTTCAGACAAATGGTTGTCCAATCTCTTCTTAAAAACTTCCAGTGTTGGACCATTCACAACTTTTGGAGGCAAGTTTTTTTCCATGGATTAATTGTTCATATTTTCAGGAAATTTCTCCTTAGTTCTAAGTTGCTTCTCTCCTTGATGAGTTTCCACCCATGGCTCCTTGTCCTGCCTTCAGGGGCTTTGGAGAATAGCTTGATTCCATCCTCTTTGGGGCAACCTATCAGATATTAGAATAGAATGGAATAGAATAGAATAGAATAGAATAGAATAAAGAATGGAATAGAATAGAATAGAATAAAGAATGGAATGGAATAGAATAGAATAGAATAGAATAGAATAGAATAGAATAGAATAGAATAGAATAGAATAGAATAGAATAGAATAGAATAGAATAGAACAGAACAGAACAGAACAGAACAGAATAGAATAAATGGAATAGAATAAAGAATGGAATAGAATAGAATAGAATAGAATAGAACAGAACAGAACAGAACAGAACAGAACAGAATAAATGGAATAGAATAAAGAATGGAATAGAATAGAATAGAATAAAGAATGGAATAGAATAGAATAGAACAGAACAGAACAGAATAGAATAAATGGAATAGAATAAAGAATGGAATAGAATGGAATAGAATAGAATAGAATAGAATAGAACAGAATAGAATAAATGGAATAGAATAAAGAATGGAATAGAATAGAATAAAGAATGGAATAGAATAGAATAGAACAGAACAGAACAGAACAGAATAGAATAAATGGAATAGAATAAAGAATGGAATAGAATAGAATAGAATAAAGAATGGAATAGAATAGAATAGAACAGAACAGAACAGAATAGAATAAATGGAATAGAATAAAGAATGGAATAGAATAGAATAGAATAAAGAATGGAATAGAATAGAATAGAATAGAATAGAATAGAATAGAATAGAATAGAGAAGGATGGAAGGAGAATAGAATAGAATAAAGAATGGAATAGAATAGAATAGAATAAACAGAGTTGGAAGGGACCTTGGAGATCTTCTAGTCCAACCCCATGCTTAGGTAAGAAACCCTACATCACTTCAGACAAACAGTTATCCAACATCTTTTTAAAAACTTCCAGTGTTGGAGCATCCACAAGTTCTGGAGGCAAGTTGTTCCACTGATTAATTCTTCTATCAGGAAATTTCTCCTTAGTTCTAGGTTGCTTCTCTCCTTGATGAGTTTCCATCCATTGCTTCTTGTCCTGCCTTCAGGAGCTTTGGAGAATAGCTTGACTCCCTCTTCTTTGGGGCAGCTCCTGAGATATTGGAAGACTGCTATTATGTGTGCCCCTCCCCCCCCGGTCCTTCTGTTACTAAACATCAATTCATGAAGTTTGATTCCCTTTCTCGCTTCTTCCCAGCATCCTCCTTCCGTCTTTCTCTTCCGGAACCAACCCTAACCCTCCTGATCTTGCTTGCTCTGTCCTTAGGAGATGACGGAAAACGGCAGTCACCAACTGGTGGTCAAGGCCCGTTTCCAGTTCAAGCAGACCAACGAAGATGAGCTGACCATCAACAAGGGGGACATCATTTACGTCACCCGCACTGAGGAAGGGGGCTGGTGGGAAGGGACTCTGAACGGGAAGACCGGCTGGTTCCCCAGCAACTACGTCCGGGAAATTAAATCCACCGGTGAGAGACTCCTGCTGGGATGGGTCCTGCCCTTGTGGGAGCTGACATGCCTGGCTGTGTGGTGGTTGTGATGGCGCCTGCTAGCATATTCTTGGTTTGCAGGCCCAGAGAGATTGGTGAGGTCCGTAGAAGTACAGAGCAGCCTATATGGGGTTGTTTAGGCTCATAACGTAGTGCGGTTTCCATGGGTAGCTTTATGTGCTCTAGATTCTTTCTGCATTTGGGAAGAAAAACCTTCTCCTCCTCCACTTTAGCCTCCTTCCCTTACTCCTCCTCCTTTTCTTTCTCCTCCTCCTCCTCCTCTTCCTCCTCCTGCTCCTGCTCCTCCTCCTTTTCTTTCTCTCCTTCCTATCTTCTCATTTTCCTTCTCCTCATCCTTCTTTCCCCCTTTCTG